>JAODUH010059872.1:0-17767 GCA_027564835.1 Typhlichthys subterraneus | reverse complement strand
GGTGAGAGAGAGAGAGAGAGCGAGAGAGAGAGAGAGAGAGAGAGAGAGGGAGCAGGGTGAGAGAGAGAGAGAGTGAGAGAGAGAGAGGGAGCAGGGTGAGAGAGAGAGAGATAGAGAGAGAGAGAGAGAGAGAGAGAGAGAGAGAGAGAAAGAGAGATGTTACCCCAAGGTGAGGCTTTTATATCATATGAACAATAGGGACATTTTTCACAGTGTTGTTGAAATGAGTGGTCTCCACCTATAACACATAGTGAAAGATACTGTAACATGGAGCTGGCAGGTGGTCCAGGTCACAGCAGAGGTCAAGCAGTAGGAGGAGGAAGATGAATATGATGTGGCGGTAAAAGGAATTGCTGTGGACAAGCACCCCTTCTGAAAGGTGATCGTGGGCCTCGTCATATAAGGGCTTAGGCCATGGATAACTCATACGAGGATATCACAGCAGACCAGTGTCAGGCCTGGATTCACATACCAATATGCTGCATTAATGTCTAATGAACTAATGTAATGTGGCAGAAGCTGTGGCTACATACATTTGCAAGACGTATTTGAAGGAAATATAGAAGTACAGTAATCAATACTTTGTTGTGTTTTTTACAGTAAGCCAGGTGAGGAATACTATGCAGGTGATGCTTTACTGCTGTAGTTATTATTATTTGCTTTTGTAGATAATTATTTTAGCTGTGACTGAAAAAAAAGGAAGAAAAAGTATTGTATTACATAAAAATATTATTTAATTATTTTCAATGATTCCAATGTCTCTGTTTGTAGTATTTGCTCTACTAGTCATTTTAAAGTGATGTATTATATATATATATATATATATATATATATTTATTTATATATATGTATTGATTTATAAAATCAGCTACACAATGATCCTATGTGCACAGTGTGTGTCTGTGATCTAAACTAATGTTCCTATGGTATTTCACAATGAAGTTGTAATTTCAACTAATTAGTGCACGGCAAGGGCACAGTTAACATATGATAGTACAAGCCTATGTTTTGAACATATGATAACCTGTGTTACAAGTGGCTACCGTTTTGTTTTGTATCTAGAGTTGTGAAAAATGACACCAAGGTTGTGAATTTTGGGGCAAAGTGGTAAAAAAACACGGTAACACGGCAAGTAGTCTGGTCTATGCTCCAGACATATCCGTAAGGTGTGGCGCCAGAAAGCAATGGAACAACAGACTCAGAAAAAGAGAACAAGTTTAATGATCATGAAGTAGACTTATTTATAAATAGCCTACTGGTCTATATATATGTATCGTCAAACCTAAAGATAACGGGTGTAATTTGACTCCAAAGTAATTACGTTTGGGTGACTACACTATACAATATAAATTATATAAGTGGAATAAACATTTATTTTTACACCATACAAGCAATCAAATTCTTCAGCACGTCTCTCCATGGCCTGTGTATTCATCTTGCTGGGATGAATCTTTCCCTGTTCAAAGAAACGTGCCCACTTCCATCTCAGTTTTCATACATTCAACGGAATAGGTAATCAATCTCTCCTTGTGCGTCCATATTTTTGCTCCCATGAATGCATTATGCATGAATAGGAAAGCGCAATTGCGATCCTGTGTTTTATCAGCAGGCAGAATAGCGTTTTAGCCAGGTGTGTGCTGTTCGTACATACAATGCCTTGTTTTTAGGCTCAAAGTGCGACGAAATTACGCCTAAAACAGGCGCTAACATGTTAGTTCATGAGGCCCTAAAGGTCTTTAAAACTATATGCAACTTTTAGGTTTAATGGGTGTGTATATGTGTGTGTGTGTGTTTGTGTGTGTTTGTGAATTCACTGTAAGAGGATACATTTGATTAAATTAACCCACTACATACTTGTATTGTGTGCACATATTTATAGATACAATATGTGCATGCATGCATCTGAATTTTCTGAAATAAAACATAACAACGTGGGCTTAGAAATCGACAGCCTCTGTTGCCGCCATGGCAACATTATATAGGTTACTATATGTTAGAGTGGGAGACTAGGGATCAACAACCAGCAGATAGTTGCTGTGGCAACACTAACTTCCAAACGGAGCTGATGGGAGGGAGTGTATGTCTGTGTGTGTGTACCCTCTGTTTCTCAGGGTCCACATATCTGATGCCAAAGTAGTCTCTCTCCAGCAGGTTGTAGTGATTACACACATGGTCCAACAGCAGCTGGCCTCTGGTGTCTCTCTGTGAAACACACACAGTTGTCGTGAGGACATTGAACATGGAGAGTAACATGTGGTGATGACCAAGGCTCCTAGTGGAATGGTCAATCTGCAGATTACTTGAAAACATTGTGTGTGTGTGTGTGTGTGAGAGAGAGAGAGAGAGAGAGAGAGAGAGAGAGAGAGAGAGAGAGAGAGAGAGAGAGAGTGAGAAAGAAAGAAAGAAATAAAGAGAGAGAGAGAAAGATATAATTTGACTTTTGACAAAAAAGAAAATTCAATCTACAGTACTGTACATCAATTTACAAGCTGCAGCACAGAAATTAAGTCCCCATCCTGAGAAAATGATGTCACCATGACATATTCCCAGGTCGTCCATCTGTGAATAATAAACATGGCCCAGATAAACCCGAGTTCTGACTAAAGATTACAAAATGATTAGACAGTCACAGTTGTCATCGCCATCAGCTAGCTTCACCTGTCCATTAAGGAAGTTAAGAGGTCTAGCTTTTTTTCTTTTTTTACCAGAATTTTAGCCTTGTGAGACCATTATAAACCATGTTTGTAGCTATATGGGCGTGGTTTAGGTGTGCCGGCCATGGTGCCGACAGCAAAAACGACCAGATGGTTTATCCAATCAACTGCAAGGTATTTTTTTATACAGTACAGCCATTCACAAACTGTTTCAATGTACGGCTCCCCGGATGGACTTGTGACAACAATTCATCTGGCATGTCAGGTTACCATAGTTTACCCCAAAGATAAAAAACAGAGGGAAAGACAGAGATAGAGAGAAAGGAGAGAGAGAAAAAGAGAGAAACAATATTGGGAAAGGGTGAGAAATTTAAGTCAGAGAAGGCATGGATAGAAGGAAGAAGATGGCAAACATATTTGAATAGAAACAACATCAACAGCAAAGTGCAATACCGTCTAAAGCGAATATTAAGAAACACACACACACATACGTACAAACATACACGCACGCACACACACACAATAACATGCATGCTTATGCTCGATCTGCATCCTCCGCACGCTCATTCCCAGGTTACACCTTAAAAGTTAAAGTACACACGTTTGTGGAGATGTGGCTTTTGCAAAGACACAGACGAGCGCTCGGGCTGTTCAAAGTGACACCAACGTTCTCCTCTTGCGGATATATGTCTCAGATATTTCTGTGTGCAAAAGGAATTACCAATCTTTACAACTACGTCTTCTATGTACTCGAAACTGTTTCCCGTGCACAATATTCGTGCAATTAAGAGATTCGCTGGACTCAATTGTGAGCTCCGAAGGAAACTGTTTACAGTGGGCTTCAGAGCTCAGACCTTCGCCAATTGGCCAGTGAATGTGCAGAGGTCGGCACGGACACAACCCTTTGCTGCAGCATGGCATGGATGACAAATTGTGCATCATCCGCAACATGCATCAGACCATAAAGTATACGTGTGCCTTAACATGCTTACGGGGGGCGTTGGACTGCTGCTCAACGGAGCAGGACTGGCTGATATTCCCGTTATAAACAGTCCCCGTGACCTTGTTGAAATCATTCTGTGATTTGCTACCCCCCGCCCCCCCAAACAAACAACCCCTGTTACACATATAGAAACACACACATGCGCAGGGCAACAAACAGCCATGCAGAGCCAAAGCTCTCCGTTTTGGCCTCAGCCTGTCGCCATGGCAATGCAGAGAACTAAAACACTGATGCAACAACACAACAGGCAGTAATCAGGACATTATACCGCCATTGAAACAGTAAACATTAACATTTTATTTAACATCGTTAATCTATTCCGCTATGGGTCAAGCTGTCCCGAAAGGTCCGAAAACAATGTTACAGTTGGTTTCTCTGTGTCTCTGTGTTTTTGTGTGTGTGTGTGTGTGTGTGAGTCTATAACTGCTCTGTATTGATATACATTATGACAATAGGTAACAGTAGTTATTCTAGTTATATAATCTGATGAATTAACAAGAGAATGGACATTATTAATACAAATCTGAAAATAATGGAATGGAAAACAACTGCTCTCCCTGGATTTTGCCAGACAGATCAGAAGCCACTGGGTATTAAAAGATACGCTACATGAAGTGACAAGAAAATTATTGAGGGAATATGGAAGTTGGACAAAATAAGAACAGCGGTATGAACTGGCGTGATGTAGAAAGATAAAGAGCCCATGTCATGTCCAACAAGGAAGGGGTGAATGCATATTTAATATATCAGAGGGTCGGGCATTAAAAATTAACTCTATCCGCTCTCTACATGATCCCATCTAATGATAGCAAAGTGCTCTGTTCTCTGGACCACACACACACAGACAGAAAACTTCATTTCAGTGTGAGTGAACAAACATAGCTAGAGATCAATTGAAAAGATCAAATGGTATATTTACTGTATACCTTATACAACTCTAGAGCTTCTTACAACTGGGCCTCAAGGTTATCTAGACACATCAGTAGCTATTTAAAAACATACAGAACAGGACTGCAACAGTAAAACTGATGCTTTAAAAAACTATATAATATAATTATATTAAATACTTAGATTTATATGTATGATTTATCCAAAGTATTGCTGTTGCCACAATTAATTTAATTTGTTTAAATAATGTATGCTATTGCAGTTATGACTGGTCCTAATCTTTGTTAATGCAATGATCTTCAAGGCACGGTGTTGCTAATTGGCCTGGGCGAAACTAAAGAGTGTTTAATTCTTGTGATCCTCTGATAGAGAAATTAACATAAGACCATCTCCCTTTACACACAGGAGGGAGAGCGTGAGGGAAATAGAAGGAGGGGAAGTGGCAGATCGAGGGGAGGCAGAAAGGCGAGCGTGTAATAAATGTAAGGGAATTGTTTGCGCTCATTCCCCACCACGTACATCAAATTAAAGCAGAGAGATAGGTGTAAGCATCTTGTGAAAATTAAGGAATGTGCCGTACATAATGCAGTCAAGGGAGAATCAATGTGACTGTAACATACAGCTAAACTTGTATGTATGTACGTGTGTGTGTGTGCGTGTGCGCATGAGTAACATTTCTTCTATTATTAACAGTGTCAATATTTTCAATGCTAGTTTGTGTTTAAAGCGACCCCCCTGGTCAGTGAATGGATCGAGCCAAAGGCTTAGCACGGATAAAGCAGGGACAGATCAATGAACTTGACAAAGGGGTGTGAGACGTCACGCAGAGGATCCAGGCATAAAGATCTAATCTTGCATTTCACAAATCAAACAGCGCTATTAGATTTTTACGCTGATGTACTTGAATCAAATTGATTAACTAGTTTGTGCTATGTAAATGCCATTTAAATCATTGTCAGTGTGCAGTATGTCGAAGATACACTAATCTACTTGACAAATGGAAGACAAACACTTCACAGAGTTGGCCTTCAGTTTACTCCATGAAATCAAATGACCTATAAATCAGAGCGGTAATCCTTTCAGTTCCTGTGAGCACCAGTCATAGTGACAGCAAGCACAACACACACACACACACACACACACACAACCCACACGCACGTGCAAACGCTCGCACACATGTTTTTGACATTCATTCTTTGACATACCATCTAATAAGAGATGTAGATACAACAACACAGTCTGCTGTCTGTAGCGCTAAGTCTAAAGTCACCATGGCTACATCCAGAGAAACAGACTGTAATGATGGCTATTCAAGTTGACACATTAAAGTCTACATGTGTCCATAAATTTAATATATGGCGGAACCGAACCAAAACAAACTTTGTGTCTTATTAACAGTAATATTCTCATCATTATCTTGCTTCACTCAAGGCCGGGCCTCTATCTTATACAGCAGTACAACACAGTAATATTTGGGAATGGACAGTGACACTATGGTCTAGAGTTGAGAAAATAACTTGTATATATTAACTCATATTAGACAAGACAGATAAATAAACGTGTTCAGGCCAGAACAGGGGATTTTACACTGTTGTGAGACATCAAAAGCCGTCTCAATTTTACTAACGGAGAAAATGGCACACACAGGAAACAGCTCAATTAAATAGTTTCATTTTGTCTCTTGTCTTCTGTCCTAACTTTTTGGAACCCTAGACTTCTGTTTGTACACAGCTTCCCCTTTTCTTCCTTATTCTCCTTGTTTGACCTCTTTTCTATCCACCTCTATTTCCTTCATTCCTTTCCTGACATATTTTGTCCTATTGAATGCTCGCATTATGTAAATAACAGTACCAATGTGTCTTCTCTGAAATATATCTACAGCTATACAATATGTCTCTCAGATGGTGTGTGTGCGCGCGCTCATGTGTGTGTGTGCTTGTGGGGTCAACTTCAGTAAATACAGGATAAGCGGATGAAGATGGATGGATGGACGGATGAATGCTCGCCGCCGTTCCCCCCATAAACACAATTTGTTTCTTCTGATTGTTCTTGTCTTTTTCCCCCCTCTCTCCTTCCATCTCCCTCTTATTCCATCTCTTATTCTCTCTCCATTCATCTCACTCTTATTCCATCCACTGTCTAATAGCTTCACTGGTTCCAGGCAGAAGTCAGAAATGGGATTAATTCTCTTTAGTCATCACTGGAGAAGCATCAAAGAGGCGCCAGCGAGCAGGACAAGAATAGAAAAGCCTGTTATTTATAACCTGCTACACAACACGCCTTACAAACAATCACAGTCCCTCACAATCAAATACTCACATCAAGCCAGGGTATTCAGGGTGGAACACTCACCATGGACATGTAAAACATCCCATAAATGAAAGCCAATGCATTGAAACTCACCCAAGTCACACATCTTCACCCACACTCCTCTTAACGGACTAAAATGTGGACTCAGCGAAAAACAATGCCGACTTCCCACCGCAGCTTTATATAGACTATCAGAAACATATGATAGGGTGACCTTTGCAGTACAATAGAAGCGAAAGAGAAATAGTATACATTTCTTATAAATGTTTCAGGTCATTCCAGGCCATTTATTGCTGCGTAGTGTAGTTTAATGTCAGCAGTGTCTGTAATTGCAGAACTTTAGTGCAGTAGGTTGTTTGAATCTTTCATGCAAGAGAGCTATGTTTAAACCCACACACACACACACACACACAATGTGTCCATCGGTGACGGACGACTGATGTCAGCTTCATGAAGGACACTGATCTTCTTTAATTAAACATGACCTCCTAGGAAAATGGCCAAGATGGCGGGGGGGCAGAAGAGGAACGAGCAGAGCGAGGGGGGTGGAGGATATTAGAGAATGAAGGATGACTACAGAAAGAGAGGGGGGATAGACACGATTATAGAAGAGAGAATAGTAAAAAAGAGAGAGCATAAAACAAGAAAAAACTAGAAAGAAGAAATTGGGGGGGAGAGGCCGAGGCAAAAGAGAATAGATGAGTTGAGGATCCAGTGGAATAAATCTTGCGGTGCCAAAAAGAAACAGGAAGCATATTGATCGTGTCTTTTCATTTCGACATTCATTTTAATTTAGCTTAATTCAAATGTTTCAATGTTGTGTATATACCTCATGTTACAAATGAAAGTACAGTTATCTCAGATCTGTCAGGCCTGTTGGGAATACCAGGAATTCTCCTGTGAAAGAAAGTGCTTACACGAGCATCACGCTGTACGCCGTTCAGAATTGCAATGTTTTATGAACCGTGACACCCTGAGTCTGCAGTATCCACGACAACACAGAATAAAATATGAAATAAAGCAAGAGCATCCACTGAAGGACTTTAACACAAGTCATCCGGTGTTTGTGCCAAATGCAGTATAGCGCACGCCGTCAAGACAGAGGTGGCGGTGCCATAGAGCGACGCATGGCCACCAAAACAAGAGGCGTTCAGGAAGGCGGAGTCGAGTGGTACATGAAGTGAGAAGCCAAGCCGTCGCGGCCTGGACAGAGGAAAGAGGAGCACAGCGTTGTTGTGGAGGCGCGGCACGCATCACGAGGGCCTCGGCATGCCATGAAATATGTAGGACGGAGCGGTACCTCGCCAGAAACACAGAGCCATTAAAGGAAGTAGAGGAGTCAGTCAGATGAAAACCATTTCCCTAGCATGCATACAATACATATACACACACGCACACTCACACGTGTGTAAACGCACACGCACAAAGGCCCGTGCCCCACATGCAAACACACACACACGCACACACACACGCACACGCACGCACACACACACACACACACACACACACACACAACCTGGCGCAGTAGCGAAAGCCAATATGCTTTTTTGTTTTTGGACAGGTAGGTAGTGATACACAAAATGCAACATGCATTCTGTGTGCTGGAAGGCTCAGACAGACAGGTAAACACACACACACACACACACACACAAAGTACAGTACAGTCCAGTACAGTATAATACAACACAGCACACTTCAGTACAGTACAGTACAGTACAACACAACACAGTACAGTATAGTACAGTACAGTACAGCAAGACCGAACCTAACCAAAACACTGTTGCCCCCACCCTCCTCCTCCTCCTCCTCCTCTCTCTCTCTCTCTCTCTCTCTCTCTCTCTCTCTCCTGCCTGCTGTGTGCTTAATGCTGTGGTGTAAATCATTGATTGTGTGAGGCACAGGCAGGCTACAGTTGGTATGACATGGAGTCTGGCATTGACATATGCATGGCTCCACACAGGAGGTAGGCTGCAAATAGTTCAGAGCAGAATAGAATGTATAACCTGAACATCCTTCATGTTTTATAGTTTGTGTGTGTGTTGTACTTGTCGATCATAGTTAGACAGATGGTCCGGGTTACTTTGGTCTTACTGGAAGTATAGATTATGGGTGGGTTTACCAAATGAACAAACTAACAAACTCCAATCGCTTTAGTGTAATTTATACATTCAATGAAATAGGCTACAGTTAGCCAGATATATGCTACAGTGTAATATCCCTGGTGGTATATTATGTAGGCCTTACACACACATTTCTTACACTTTTTTTAACCAGCCAATGTGGCAACCTAGATCATTGCAGAATTAAAGGTAAAAATGGCCATATATCAGTTGTATAATTATATTGTGCTCAAACTGTGTTGTAGTCTGCTGCCCCAGTTTAAAGGGTGAGTTTGTTGGAAATGGATACAAAACCCCACATCAGGTTGTGAACACGATATTCATCTAGATTATTATTATTATAGATAGATTATAGATATTATTATCTAGACATTATTGTCATATTCAGCAAAGCACAAGGACACAAAATATTCACTAGCTTATTAAATCATACAACCAGACTTGAATCATCGCGATAAATATTTCTAACTGCAGTCATCATCAGCAGAACTATTATCTGCACCACGCCTACATGCCTCTTTATGATTTAAACATATCCTGCTAACTCATCTGTTGTGGGTCACGCCTTGCTTACAGCAAATGGCTTCAAGGTGCCAAACTGCAAGTTTTGATTAATAATGAAGTTGAACGCCTTTGGTTGAGTCCAACATCATAATAATCTGAGTCATATTGTTGATGTTGTTTTCATCTGGAGTTACACATGCAGCAGCCACCTCACACATTGCGCCAGTAAATCACAATGATATTTACAGACAGAATGGCTCCAAATTAGCGACAACTGACAATATATGCACAGCCAGACAGAATAGCATATTTCTGTAGTCTAAATAATGTTTCTGAACCGGTCACATGCAATTCAGTGTAACAGTGTGGATATTTCCACGTGTTTAACGCGTGTGTCTGATAGTGTAATCTAAATGTTCCGTTGGTTAAGTGAACATATGCATGCTGTCTTTCTCATAATTGTAACCCATTGTCTACTATCCATATGGCTTTACCTGGATGCTGCAAGAGATCTCGGAGTCGTCCAATAACCGAATTGTGCAGTGGATTTCCTGGTCCAAAGAGCGAATGCTGGGGCTACGAAACCGGAGCATTTTCATTCTTCTCCCGTTTCAATTTCAGCACCTCATGTCAAAGGACATACACGCGCCTTCGATTTAGTCGCCGAGTGCGACGGCTATAGGAATGAATGGATGGGTGAGGGAAGATGGATGCAAGAGTGGTGGAGGGCGGAGGGCTCGCATCCGACTCCAGCTCACTGTTATTCTCAGGAAAGGGAGATTGTGGGATTATCCTCAGCGCCACATGAGCTCCCCCTCTCTCTCTCTTTCTCTCTATCTCTCCCTCTCTATCTCTCTCGATCTCTCTCACTCTCTAGGCCTACGTACGTGCAATATCCTGGCATAAGGCTCTAGCCTACCATTTATCATATATCATTCATCTGCGCATTATGAAATAATTTGATAGGCCTATATCAAGTAGCTTGTATCTCCACATGTTTAGTTTTTTCTAAAACCCACTATTATTATTATTATTATTATTATTATTATTAATAACATAATGTTATAATACATTGATTTATATTGATTACATTACATGATACAATGTAGCCAATGTTGACATGTCCGTGTTGCCATCTCGGTGTTATTACGTTGTGCACTGTCACTTTAAATTCCGATTGCGAGAGTGGGATGGTGCGCTTCAGGTTGTGCGTCATTACGTAGCCAATCTGCGGCGCAGCTAGCAGATAGCAGGACATATTTCTTTACACTCATGACCCGATCTTAACAGTGCTGCAGCATGATTTACGTTATCATGGGAGTTTCAGGCTGCGGCAAGTATGTAGCGTGACTAGTCGTGAGTGACGTGTAATGTTGTGAGACACATGCCTCTATCTGGAGGTGTTCTCATTCTCATTGGAGGGGATACAGGCTTACCAGTGTCTCACACACATTCACTGGCTGGATGGGAATGCAGCTATAGTTGGTCACCTGTCCGGGTGGAATATTTTTTTTTGTAGGCTATACTATTGCCTAATCAAATGTGTCTTGTGTTTGTAGGAGCGCTTTAGGAGCATTCCTCTCAGACAAGGTTATTACCCATTTAACAATTTCCTTTTCCCGGACCAGATAAGCAAATCGATTACATTCACACTGACTGTGTGTGTGTGGCTATACTCTACAGCTGGGCTGGCCGTTATACGAAGGGGATGATTTTCACCCCAAGGAGAATGTTGAGAAAATGTCACGTGGTGAACCACTCACAGACCAGGTGAGTAGTGTACAACCTCTGATCTCTGATGTAACTTTACACCTCGGATGTAGCCTTTAGAATGCAGGCTGACTTATGGATCCCTGGCTATTTATACAACTCTAGTTGTGCATTAGTCTTATGACATTGTGTCAATTGGCTATTTTAATATAAACATGGTGTAAATATATGCACGTTAGGAACAATTTGTCATATTTATTTATTTATTTAATTATTTATTAATTAATTAATCTATTTGTTTTGACAGGACAGGTTTCCTTGGCTCCTCAATCTCCACAATGTTATTGTGAAGTAAGATTATAAAGACCACACTGACATATCCTCTTACGTCGTATCCCAATCCAACAGCATGCACTCAAACACAGCCTTGTGCAAACACGTTGCACGCAACACATTTTGCATGTGTTAAAACTGTTTTCCTGCAGGACTGCGGTAGTTGATTATGATTATGGGGAAGACAGCAGGTAGAAAGACATGGTGGATCAGAAAGAAGCGCATGCAAGCAAGAGACAACTTGAAAATTAAAGTGTAACTGCATGTGTTTTTTAAACTGTAAACTAAATGATACGACTACTGTGATAAGACATGTAATATTGACAATTGGCATTTTTTAAGGTTGTGCAGTGGGTGGAGTCAGGCTCAGAGCTGGGGTGCTGTTACACTTAATAAAAGGCACCAGAGCTGTTTCCTTAAGTCAAGTCTTTTTTTCTTTTTAGTAGAGTTAGCACAATAATGTTCTGTGTGCGTGCGTGTGTGTGTGTGTGTGTGTGCGCGTGTGAACACCTCTCTCTTCCACCGACAGAGAGAGGTGTTCAGGCTCTGATGCTATAGTGATCTGCTCTGCCCTGAAACACCTCTACAGACAGATCCTTCTTCATGGAACCAAAGCCCTTCCTTCCTCCTCCTGTCCTGGCCAGGAGCCGCTGGCCCCCACCACCATATCAGACATCTACTTCCTCTTCCTTTATGGTGAATATGAACTCATCTACCAGAGGATGGTAGCCCGGAGGGGGCATTTCATGAGAGCGGCCATGCTTGAGACCCAGTTCAGTGTTCTAGAACCTCCGTTGGAAGAGGACAATGTGTTGCCACTTCACATCAGGCGGACCATCGCTGACAACGCCGTGGAGATTGAGAGGCACCTCCTTAGCCTGAAGTTGCCAGTGACACGGTAACCACGGGAACAAAATAATAGAGGAATTTCCATTAACTTTGAATGAGTTAATTGGGATCAGTTTTGGGATTATTGTATTAAGTAATCTCCTGTTTACATTAGTTCTTAAACAAGCATTATTTAATTAATATACAGTATATGGTCAATTTCAAATTCGACAGGCATTAAACAAAGTATTAAGGTACAAAATGATGGCTAATTATCCTCACTACTCATCTGAACCCAAACAGGCATCTTTATGCAAATCATGAAGTTGTTAAACACACACACATTGTATGTAATACTTTGGTTACTGAAACTGAAGTTATGTAAAATCAGATAATTTATTTTATTAACTGATTCACCCAAATTCACAATAATACCTGTTTACACAAATGCTACAAATGTATAGCATTTGACAAAGCTTGTGAAATTAGTATATACTTTATGCTGTTTTAACTGCATTTGCCAGCAAACTATCATTTTTAATACCTTTTTATTTGTTGTTGTTGCTTGAAGTCAATTTTATTATGTGTGGCCAATGTCATATGTTTTCCTAATGAGTCTATGCAGTCACTGTATTTTCTATATATAAATTAAATGGCAAATTCAGCACAAAACCCTGTCTGTGATCTCAATGAAAGCATGATTCCTCTTTTACGGCTTTGCCTGCTGGATAGCTTTCCACCCAGACTATGAGACTCCTACTAGTACAGTACTGTATAGACACAGGAAATGCACACTTGGGGCTGGTTTTACAGACATGGATTAAATCTAGTCAAAGATTCAATCAAGATCTGATTGAAAAAATGTCTTAATCTAGGATTAGGTTTAATCCATATCTGAGACCGGCCTTTAGGGAACAACTCTAATAATCTATATTACACTGTGAGCCAGAAATCTCCAAAGATAACATTTTGCAATTATTTTATTTGCGGTCTTGTTTATGTTGTATGGTGTTCTGTACTGCAAGTGGTGAATTGCTCTTGAGGGGTCACAAGCAGTTAATCACATCAAAAATATTTAGCATCCCTTGGTGAGAGTATGCATTTTCCTTTGTTGCCCTTCAAATTGACCCTCTGTAATTATGTTGTTTGCACCTGCTTGAAAGTGATTTCACAATATACGAATCCAGCAAGGACACTGAATCAAAATAATTGCTGGTCAGTCACTGCTCTCTAGTGCTCAATGTATGAGCCTACACTAAAACAAAATAATTGAGGAACATTTTCAAATCGCTTAAGGCCTCACATGAGTTTTCCATGGAGTTTTTCCCAAAAAGGTCATGAGTGCCTACTCTGGATGACGAATTACCGGTATACATCGGATCAGGATGTCCCACAAACCAAGGCGTTAAACTACAACGCCATTGGGTAGATTAACGTTTAGTCCTCAACGCCGTGGGTAGATTACCGTTTCGTCATGTCTGTTTTTACAGATAACTATAACGCTAAATACATAATTGAAGACCCTTAAATGGCGTCTGCCTGGTCCCACGGACAATGGTTTTGCAAATAGCATCCCTCTTGACCTTGACCTTTGGCTACCTGACCCTGATAGCCAGGGTCGGACTGGTACTTAAAAACGGCCCGGGACATTGTAGGCCTTTTATTAGTTTTTTTGGTAACACATTACCTTCACAGCTGATAGCTGAGAAGCACACCATACCCCTCCTCTTTTACACTTTCCTTGACATATAGCCTGCCCAAAGTAGTAAATGTCCAAGTTGCCCCACAGAAGTAGAATTTACCATACAGGTAAGTGTAAATGTGTTGACGCCTGTCAAACATCAAAACCCAAGGTAAGGCATATAGGCTTAAATAATAGTTAATTGTTAATCATGTCCCTCACCATGTAAAGTCTTAACATAATGACATATTAGCAAGCCAGTAATTAATTACAAATGTAAACAGACACTGGTCATTACTTCCTAATTTACGAATAGATGGTTGTGCAGGTTTAGGCCTTATTAAATACAAATCAATTAATAGTTAATGTGCCTTACCACCGAGTAAAGTCACAACATTATGACATATTCACAAATCATTAGTTAATTAAAAATGAAAACAGTTGCTTATTTTATTTTCAGAAAGTAGTATTTAAATACAACACAATAAAACCAGTATAGGCAAAGTAAACAAACTCGCATTATCCTGCATTCCTGTCATAAATCAAAAATAACAACTACCATGTTTGAAAAATGTTGTAATTACATGCCCAGCCAGTGTAAGGTATTTCTCAAACTGCTGTTTGATATAAAAAGGGTGACAGTGTGCGATAAAATAAACTTGCGTTCCTAAGTGTGGCCCACCTGGGTGTTGTACTTCTCTTGATTTTATGTTCTGTGTAAGTTGAATTAAACTGCAGAACTGAAATATAATTGCAGGCTCCTATAAGGCTATGGGGAGGCATAGCGGCTGAAGACTGATCAACTTCAAAATGTATGGGCGACCCTAGAAAAAATGCTGTAGCAATTATCAATTAGGAACTCTCGCAACTGAGTGACTAAGGGTTAGAGGAATTTGGAACGTCAGGTACCGGAGCTGGAACCCCACAGGTGGCACGTGGAGCCTGGTCAGCTTCCAGCCTGTGTATAGTATAGAGAACACGCTTCAATACACACCACATACAATACATCCCACCCCATCTCATATTTTAACACGTTTTATGTGTATTCTTACACAGGAAATTGATGACAAATGTCTTTTAACAAATTACCAAGGGTACCCTGACTATGTTTGCCCCCCAGCCAGTGAGTCCATTCAATGAGGGAGAGGTGTTGCTTCAGAACATTTCTTTTCCTGTTTCCTCTAAGTCTCCAAATGGTAGATTTGCACTTCAACCATGCTCTCTCAAGATGTTGGGTGTGGGCTCCACTCTGGGGATCCACAAACCACTGCGTGTGATTGACTGTAAAGTGTGTGTAGCCCATGACAGCTAATGCACCTCCATAAGCTCTCCATTCATCAGTCATAATGGTGGTGCCTGGACGAACATGCCTGACCACTATTGGTACAAGATGCTCCCGCACTCTTCTCTCTGTGAGCCTTAAGATTGGACGTCGTTGGTCATTCTTTACTCCTAGTATGCCAAAGACCCACTTCCTTTAAGAGTGTGTTACGGTGTGGAGGCGGCAACGACCCAAACGCATGACAGATTGAATATACAGGGGTTTAATCCTGAATATAAAGGGGTTTAATCCACAAAAACATGAGTAACAGAAGGCGTACACCAAACATAAATAAACACTGCGACAAAGTGTTTTCAGATAAATATCTGAAAACAAACTTGTCTGGCTATGTTCCACCAAAGACATTTCGTACATGTCGGTCAAACGTGCCGCACTGGTGAACTGGATTGGTGAAGGGTAACTTCCTGTTGCCAGTAGTTGGTGCTCTGACTCTAAATTTATATTGGTATGTACATGTGTTCAAGGCAGGACTCCTACGAACTGATTAAAGTTGGGTACAAATTTCAGCATTTACAGAGAAGTTACAACAATTTGATGTGTCTTGGTGAATGGTTGAACATTCATTGCCACGCCCCTTACAAGCCGTTTAACAAAAAATCTGTATCTTCGCAACATGTCATCAAAGCCGTTTAACAAAAACTCAGGATCTTCACAACATGTCATCAGTCTAATTCATTTGAAAGTTACTCAACGAGGCCTATAGAAGCCAGTTAGAAAGTGTCAATTCACAAGGGAAAAGAAATGTTATAGCCAGCAAAACAAACACAGACAGCATATGTGGCTCCAATGATAAGCGGATGGGGCTGAGGCAAAATGCCTTATAAAAACAATTCTATAGAGTGTGCTGCATGACATGGCATTTGAAAGTTACTCAAATAGACATATAGAAGCCATATAAAGTGTCAATTCATGGGAGAAAATAAATGTGTACTACAAAGTGTACTCGCCGATTAGATAACATTTTAAATGTAATGCAGACAGCAGTGCTGCATCCAGGGAGCACTTTCCTATGGTTATGGTTATAACATTGGACAGTCATGAGAAACATAACCCCTTCTCATGTCATTGGTCTTCCAGGTGTTGACAATAAAAGGTTGACCTACAGATTGAGCTCAATAATCTGTCATTCAGGGATAAAGGCCAACAGAGGACACTAGTGGTCTCAGATTATGTTTGACTCTTAGAATTAAGGTTGATGACAAACATAGAACAAATATATTTCTATTGAATCCACCAACATTGATGAGACGGCAGGGGTTGTATATTTTTATGTGTTTTGTAATTAGGGACACAACAAAAGCATGAGTGAGCCAATTCAGTTCTGTGAGTCTGATTCGGATGTTGAGATTATTCTAACATGTGACTACTCCCTCAAGCATCTTGAGTGTAACGCATTTCCTGTTTTGACCTTTCTGATGCAAACATCTGCTTTCATAGAATGCCACAAAAGATAACCTAAACCAAACCAATTGAGTTAAATCAAGAATTCAATAAAGCCATTTCACATTTTAATTCTAATAAAACATGTCAGATTACACAACCAAAATGTCAAAAGAGGCTTCAAAAGAATGATGTGTGTAATATTATAAAATCTTTTGACAAGGACAGTCTAGATGCAAATTTCTTAATTAACCAATGACCTCCTCAATATTCATACTTTATCCTCTCAAAATTGCAAAAACTGTAGTAAAAATGTGTATAGCCAGGGCAAAAAAATTATAGTGGAACGAGTCATATTTCAGAGAGAGGAATTACAGAATATCTTTCTCTGCAATCAAGCCAAAATAAAGTCATATGCAAAACATGTAATACAACCAACAATTTTCAGGGGTCAAGCGCTTTTATCATCCATGCAACAATGACATTAATTGTTAAGGTAGACACACCAGCAGAGAGCAGTTTACCCAAGACCTTTAATCTGTCATGCATATATAGCACACACCAATTTGAATTATCAAGCATTATAGTATTTTCAGATGATTCCCTATTTGTTAAAACATTCAAACTCCATATATATATATATACACCATATTTTCCGGAGTATAAGACGACTGGCCATATAAGACGACCCCCAACTTTTCACGTCATCGGGACCGCGTTAAGTCACTTCTTTCTACGAATCCTGGTGAGTGGATTTTCTTCTACCGTACTTGTACAGCGCCACCCTTGCTGCTTTCATACGGTCGCCGCATATGGTGGGGGGGAGCTCCGTCTTACACGCCGGAATATACGGTGTGTATGTATGTATATATACATATACACATACATACATACATACATACATATATACATATACAATCACATACATATATATACATATACATATATATATATATATATATATATATATATATATATCTACACATATATATATATATACATATATACATATAC
>JAODUH010059850.1:7187-17771 GCA_027564835.1 Typhlichthys subterraneus | reverse complement strand
GGGAGAGAGTAAAGTAGGTAAATAAAGCACATTAAATAAGGAGGAGGAGTGCAGTCTATATACTAAGAGGAAGGGAGGTAACTGGCTTATCCAGGTAACTTCTGCAGTAACTGTGTGGCGTTGGGTGTGACTTTCAGAGTAACCCACACTACGAAAGGTGGAGAGGTTTTGCGCAAGGTATAATGTCATGGCAATTCACGCTGCATCTGCTCTAAACTGCTACCAGCTGTTTATCTCCGTGGTTAACTCGATCTTACCCTATAAATCACTGCACCTCCGCTCACAATCTCAAAAATACGCTTGGTGTTCTGTTGAGTTGTGTGCTGCTTTGTCGCTATACCGCAAATGTATAGTTTATTTTAGATGACATTAATTAAACAATAAAGTATTCCTTGATAAAAAAAAATTTTTTTTAAATCGGGACATTTGTGAAATCATATTTTAATAGAGAACATCAGGGTAAGGTAGTATATAGCATGCACGTAAGAAAGGCTACTGTACGCATTTGTTGTGTTCCCCACGAACATTAAGCGCTCTAAAGAGCTAGAGCTTTTTGTGCTTTCTCAGGTAACTGGCAAAAGCCTATAACATTACAAATGCATAGTTTCAATATGCGAACGCAGGGCAGATCATGCACGCTTTTACATAAAAACTCTGCCTGCGTTGCCGACCATGCCCCCTTTATGTGACGAACTGAAACGAAGATCTTCACAGTCGTAGTACCGTTTAACTCCAATTTAGTTGAGTTATTGTGGTTGGTGCTTTTAATCCAAATCTGGGCACAGCCGGACATACGTTCTTACATATAGCTCTATGGGACAGACCCTAGTGGACTAATGTCTCCGTAACGAAAGGCTTTCTGACAGATCCAAACGTATTAACCAAGGAGATACTGACTGTACAGTCTAATGTAATGTAATGTCCCTATTTACAACACTAAAGAAAGTTGTTGACCCTTCATGGAGGCCAGCGTTCCATGCAAGTCAATGGGGAGGTACACAGATTTCACCATAATATTGCCTTCTCTCTGAGGGTGTTAGTGGGTATTTTGAGTATATTACATTACAGTACCTACAATCAATCTGAGGCCACAACAGTATTTCTGCAGCAAACTGTTTTGGGGTCAGTTGACTGTATGGTAGATTTAGCTGTCTGGGCGCTGCCTACATCAGCCCCCACAGCAAAATACCGTTGGTGACACACCCACTTAAGAGATTGACAGTGTTCTACTGAAAAGCACTACAACGCTCCATCTTTGTTATCATTCCAGTGTCTTTGGAGCCGCTGCGCTAAGTGACATCACTGCTGCACGTTCACTCACTGCGTTCGGGCCTCCTCCAGCTTCTGAAGGAGCCTGCGGAGGCCACAGCCCTTGAAGCCCTGGTGGTGTGCTGCAGGGGCCCCGATGGTCACCACGTCATACGTCCGGTCTAGGGCGCACATGAGGAGGATATAGGAGGTAAGAGGAGGATGCAGGAGGTAAGAGGAGGATATAGGATGTAAGAGGAGGATACAGGAGATGAGAGGAGGTTATAGGAGGTAAGAGGAGAATACAGGAGATGAGAGGAGGGTATAGGAGATGAGAGGAGGGTGCAGGAGGTAAGAGGAGGATATAGGAGGTAAGAGGAGGCTATAGGAGGTAAGAGGAGGATATAGGAGATAAGAGGAGGCTATAGGAGGTAAGAGGAGGATATAGGAGGTAAGAGGAGGATACAGGAGATAAGAGGAGGATATAGGAGGTAAGAGGAGGATATAGGAGGTACAGGGCAGATAGGGAAAGACCACGTCGGTCTCAGAGTGCAGTACATTGCATCATATACATTATTATTATTATTATTATTTTATTGTGTACATCACGTACCATAGCCACACTGGCCCTGTACTCTCATCCTCTGGATGTGCAGGTTGGTGGGGATGAACTCCAGCTTCTTCTCTGCTTTCAGCGTACTGGACTTGAACGATGGACCTGAGAGGCAGCAGTGGGAGGGGCCTAAATGTTACCACGCCAACAGAAGACACAATCGCTTGAATGGAAATGTTATGTTCCAGTCTTAGGACACTGTTTGTCAACGGTCTGCTTTTATTAGGGATGGCACCATTCAAATGTTTCAGTGCCGCTATCGATACGGATACCTGCACTTTGGGTACACCAAGCACCGATTCCAGTGTTAAATTAAGCTGTATTCCTCACTGAAGAGACTGGGGATCATGTTTCGCGTGTGTGAGTGTGCGTGTGTGCGCGTGTGTGTGTGTGCGTGTGTGTGCGTGTGTGTGTGTGTGTGTGCGTGTGTGTCGGACCCTTGTATTCGTGGAGGTCGCTGATGGTCTCCTGGTAGGTGAGGATGATGGTCTGGTACTGGGTGATGATCTCCCGCCTCAGGTTCTCCCAGCATGGGGAGAGCTCCCCTAGCTCCTCCAGTTCACACACCCTGCACACACACACACACACACACACACACACGCACGCACGCACACACGCGCGCACGCACGCATACACGCAACAGTGAATTATAGTCACATTTGTAGTTCTAAAGGTTGAGAGCTCAGTTCACACACACCCCTGTTAACACACCAACCGGGCTACGTTACCTGACTGCATCTTCCTCCAGCAGCAGCTTGACAAACTGGCGAGGGATGTGCAGGGACAGGCCACTCTCAGCCATCTGCTCCAGGATGCGAAGGTGGTTCCCATCCGTGGTGGGGAAGCGGTACATACGAGACATGACACCCCCAAACACTGCGCCAAACACAGCGATACACCGGGCACTTGGTTAGTGGCCAGAGCAAGGAGATTCATACAACAAACACTAACATAGTGTATATACTGCATTGACAGATGGTAGCACCGTGTACTAGAAACATTGACTCACCAGCCTTCAACAGTGCATCTTTACACAGAGATGCAGACTTGGATTTGATGCCCACGGATTCAGTCAGGCTCTCGTCTACTGGAAGGACCATCTAATACACACACACACGCGCGCACACACAGTGTTGGCTGGAAGAAAAACACATTACCTCACTACAGACCTCCCAACTTGCTTGAACTAATTTCCGGGAGTCATCGTTCCCCCCTGTCCACTAACTGTCCATCTCTTTCTCTCTCTCTCTCTCTCTCTGTCCGTCTCCGTCCGTCCGTCCGTCCGTCCGTCCCTCCCTCTCTCTCTAAGAGATTTTATACCATTTGTGGGTGTCAGGGAGGCACTATTAAAATGCGGGAGAGTCTCCAGACCTTCCAGGAGACTTGGGATCTTTTAGTATTTCCAGCCTTACTCTAGCTCAAGTAGAATGAAAGCCTTCTGAAGCTGTTTACTCTGTAGGTTTCCCACCTCAACATTACAGTCCTCATGGGCAAATAAATAATCTATTGTGCGCTGACCACAAGAACCGGGTCAGTATTTGGCAGAATCAGCAGTAGTTTACAAGCTCAAACTGTTGTGGTGTTTAATTTAAGTACATGAGTTTTTGAAAAGTAGTAAATGCTCTTGGAATTGGAAATAGGTAACATAAACATAAAACAACAAATTGGATGAACATTGTGACTTACCCTTCCATTTACCGTGTCTCCCCTCTGTAACCTAGCAACGGGGGTCCGCTGCTCCCTCTTCTCCTCTGTCTGCCAGGCGATGACCGTGATGTTGCCTACGCGTTCACTCTCCGCTGACCTGGTGCCGTAGCAACAGAACAATCAGCATCACATCCCAGAACCCAGAGGGAGTCAATGAGTCGTCGTTTGCCTTACAGTAACGCAGGGGGCACCACAGGTCTAATGATAATGTTCTGCCACTAGATGTCACACTAGAGCAGTCGCATGTCACACCGTAACAAGTGTGGTTAAGGCCCCCCACACACACACATGCACTAATAAGCAGGCGTGGCCAGACTGGCAGTGAAAGACCAGAGGAGCTACAACACAAACAGAGGAAGTGCGATGCCACCCTCTGCTCAGGATGCAATTACTCTTAAAATACTATATCTTTATATACAAAATACTTGTTTGCTTTCTGCTATATTAAAAAGGTATAGTAAGCCATTCTCCAGAACGCTTGCTAAACTCAGATCAAATTAAAAACACCTCTCCTTTCAACGCCACTGGGTGCTCCCTAAGAAGCGACACGTTTTAAACACATTGTGATGGCTATGATCTTGTTGGTGTGTGCAGTCTGCACCACTATCTTTGTGTTCCTATACAGAGACAGGGCTGTGTATAAGTACAGGATCATTTTCTTTAGCACGCCCAACATAGGATAAGGATAGGATAAGAGATTTGGTGAATTTGTCAAAAGGTGTATTCATTTACAATCGCTTTCTATAAATGTATTTATGTTTAAAATACTGTATAGGTGAACGATGTTGACATCTGCCTTCCTACCTGAGCATCAGGTGAAGTCTGTGGTGCTTTTCCTGCAGAAGCTCCTTCACGGAAAACATGGCTGAACCAAGCATGTACATCTGTCACGCACGTGTCATACACACACATACACACAATAGACAAGAGGACACATTATGCATTACGAGTCTGTGGTTGAACCAATATGATATGATTGTGCCATTTTAATGATGAGTCACGCATTCAGTCATAATAATGGCCTCTACCAACCCTCTGAACCGGCTGTTACTGTATACTGTATGCCAAATGATAAGTACTGCATGATGACTAGCATCACTGTGTTAATATTGCAGATATGCTTACCGTGCCCTGGGAGCGGTCCTTCACATCGTAGACAGACAGCTTAACCTGCGTCTGCTGAGTGATCAGAGAGTCCTGAAAAAATGCTATACTACTCAGGAAATTAGGGTTAGTGGTGCCCTGGACAGAGAGAGAGAGAGAGGGAGAGAGATAGAGGGAGAGAGAGAGAGATTATACTCTAGCCCAGGGGCGGCCAATTATTTTTACTTAGGGACCACATTGATAATTTAAGAGAACTTTGCATGCTAAAACATAAAAAAAAACAAAAACAAAGCCGCTAACTTTGTTAACTTGCATATTTATGCATATATAGGCTATTCCTATGCACCATTTTCATAATCAAATGTAACAGTTCAATGTTCTTTTTTTAATGCAGCAGTAAATAAAGTAACATTCCGTAGAGCTCGTCAAATAATTTTATGTTGTATTATTTTTTGAAATATTTGATGTACAGTACTGGGTAGAATGTCTCAAAAGGCCACATCCGGCCAGCAGGCCTGACTTTGCCCAGGCCTGCTCTGGCCAGACTGTATCACAGTGCTTATTAAAGGTGAAGTCAGTCATTCTAGAGAAAGATTGTTGATATTTGAGCTCATCAATGCAAACCAACTCCTCCCTTCAATGCCATAAGGGTGCTCCCTCAAAATCTCTGCCCCACACAAACGCATTGCCATGGCTAGGATATTGTTGTTGTGTGCGGTCCGCACCACTTTATTTATGTTCCTGTTCTGATTTACAAAAGTCAGGGCTGTGTAAAAACACCAGATTATATTTGTGCAGTGCCCACACAGGGGCGCGAGGAACCCACTCGCCGAGTTTGACAGATTAAAAAAATCACATTCGCTTACAATAGAGCCAAAGTCACTTCTGCTGGACCTTAGTTTGGAAATAATATGTATGGTAGTCAATGGCGAGAATACAATTATTTTTTAGATCCCGTTTGAATTGTGACACGAATTACACATATGATGTGTGTCTATTTTAAAGATAATTGTTGAAATCAAGAATGTTGCAGTTTGTTGTGAAACAAACCGCTCAGTGAACTACAGCTTTTGTCTCGCACAACACACGTCACCTAAACAATGCTTTCTTCGATGATTGTGTATTCTTCGAGGATTGTGGTGCGAAAACGTCACGACACTTACAGGGTTTGTAGTCTTACTAATGACATATTTTCACAGTCTTATACTTCAACAAATGCACGACAAACTGAGACTTTCTTGACTCGAAGAATTTCCTTACTTCGTACTTCGTGTCACAAAACAAACAGGATCTAAAATGAAAGTTATTCTCGCCGTTGACTACATACATATTTTTTCCAAGCTAAGGTCCCATAATGCGGAAGTAACTTCGGCTCTCTATCGCTGACTCCACCTTTAAGGGCTGCTGCAACTGCTGCTGTACCTCGATGATCTCCGTCTGAGCGTGCTTGGTCCAGAAGGCCTGTGGCGGGGTCGTGCAGCTGACGGCCACGAAGCAGGTGGGCTTACGCTCCGGCGCTGGGGGCGCCAGCTCACTGCAGGCTGCACGGGACCAGAACATGCACCATAGCGGTTAAACAAGCAGGAACCTGCGGGGCTGAGAAGTGAATACAACACGGACGTGCCAAGCCCTGCAGTTCATCGAATGGCCACTTGAGGCTGCCTTCTAAAGGGAGTCAATCCCCATATACTTATTAAAATTACCGACTTTACAGCAAAAATAATCATGTTTACAGCCTGGTTAAAAAAACGGGTTTTGTCTCTATAGCTAGTCTCCCCGTTCATGCCAACTGCTAGGGGGGTGAATTATTTTATAACTCATCAGTTAAAAATAGATCAGACATGCATTTTTCCCATTATAATGAATAGGAGGATAGGGGGGAGCTAGAGGCAGAGTGAGGTACTGCAATGATGGCGACGGCCACAGCCAGCACAGCGGTGTTCAAATATACGTTCTTGAGAAAAGCTTGAGAAAAGCTATGGTTGACGTCACGGAGGGTTTGTCCATTTATAGTCTATGCATCACACGTATGTTTTATGAAGAACGGGTTTGAAGCCCGGCGAGAGGAGCAGGTTAAAAGTCCAGGCATACTTACACGTCCACAGACTGTGCACGTGACGTAAATATCGTTGAGTAAAAATGTCTGTCCACGCAGACATGTGCGCGTTGCCTGAGCATGTGCGGCAGCCTGGAGTTCCCTACAGACGGCAATGGATGCCCTACTAAGCTCACAAATGAGTGTTCTAGGCGTATAAAAAAAAGTTTTTTCTACGATATCTTAGTTACACCAATATTGTTCACGGAAAACAATGTGTGCACATAAAAATCATAGCTAGAAATATCAAAGCACTTTTTTTGAATACAGAAATAGCCAACGCATCAGCGCGGTATGAACAGCCCGGGCGCTCGTCCACATCTGCATTGCGTGAGGACACTCATTTGGTAGTATGCCAAGGCCTTAAGGGGGTGTTGTTTATTTCCATGTGACAATTAAGCTTGTAAAGCCATTTGAGACTGTAATGTGATTAAGGGCTATATAAATAAACTTTACTTGAAAAGATTGAGCTGTGGCTCTGGCTATCGCCAGCTGCCTAGTTGATAATTCGGGTGGGAACGTAGATTGCAAATAATACAGCATAGTTTATTATTATTTTCTAGTTTTTTTTTCTAGTTCTTGTGTTTGATAATCATCACAAAGAATACACTGTGCTTTGTGTTTGTGATATCTTATCTTACCTAGACTGAACTCCAACACAGGCTCATCTGGATCCTGGCTGTTGCCTGATGGAACCAAGACAAAAGGAGAACAATATGTAACGTTGGAATATCCTCTGGAGGAACAGGTAAACACGGAAGCACCTGCGTAAGCTACCTTCTAGAGCCAGTCCTATCATCTCTGCGGAGAGGTCGAAGGTGTTGGCCCGGTAGACGGACCATGGCCGGTGGCGGGGGCTGCGCTCCTTCCCTGACATGGTGGACGGACGTCACGGCTTAGAACCGGAGACTCGGGGTAGATGGTGAAGGGACTCACACCAGGCAAGGAAGGCCTGGTGTGTCACCGCTTTGTTGTCTGTGGATCTCAGTTGACACAATGCTGTCAGTGGTGAATCTGCTAAATAAAACATAACAAAGAAACAAACCATTAGGCCCATGGAATTAGTATGCAGTGGCAAGACTGACTAATGTGCAAATAGAAACAGCGGGAAAAGTCAGCAGCAGCTGTCGAAATCTACTTTCCTTCAGAAAGTAACTTCCTGTTCTCAAAATTAATTTAAACAGGACCGCCCAGAGATAGTCAAGCATCACCTGCGCGCGCACACACACACACACACACACACACACACACACACACACACACACACGCACACGCACACACACACACGCACACACATTTGAAAACAGGAAATGATCCGTTACTGTACCACCATGCCAAAGTTACTACCTCTAGTTTATGCCTTTCCTTCTGCCAACATTCATACGAGAAGTCAACATGATTTCCTCCCTTCTCTGTTTAATATTTCACCTCACTGCTAGCCCTTTAACCCCCCCCCCCCATTTATTTACTGTAAATATGTTCCGTCTTTCTTTGCTGTAAATATATTTACAGCATTTTTATCCCGTTTTTAAGAGAAATCTCCCTCCCCTTTCTCTTCATGCTGATCATTTACATTTGAGTAATTTATCATTATCCAAACTGTTATCCAAACCAATATACAGAAAGTATATTTGGCAACAGTAGCTGGACCAGTAATGTAATTATTTAGCAATCTGCTCATGACATTTTAGTTTATTGAAACCAATGTACTTTCTACTACAAAGCAAATTACAGATTTCACACAGAAAATAATAAAGTATAATGACATAACCTGCCAATGTCTCACGATGACTCACAGACAGCACAAAGAAGATTGCTAGACACAATCTAAAAAACATCTCTGACTGTGTGCTAGTGTGTGTATATGTGTGTGTGTGTGTGTGCGTGCGTGTGCGAGTGCATGTGTGTTCATCTGGCACTTTGAGATGCACAGTGATTCATGTGTAAGCACATCTTCACTAGAGAGCTATTTTTACGCGCGAGTGTTTTTGATGTGACACAATACGTAGGAATGAATCCACCATACGCAACGCATCATTCACACGTCGTCATGTGAACGGCCTTCACATGCACACAGACAAATATATATTCCATAGTAAAGACACCCACATTAGCACGAAGAGGGTTGTGCCTCATCCCCCGAGGCAGTTTAATCTGTATTCACACAGTGGACAATTACAGCACGGATGCTCTGCCTCATTAGCTTGTGGGGCTGTAGCTGTCAGTGGGAACCGGCGGTTACACGCTGTAATCCCTGCTGCCTGTGGCAATGTGAGAACAGCTCTCCAGGATGCCAACAGCAGAACCGATGCGACGCCACGGGAGACAGCCAAGAGCCTCATCATTACATCTGTCACGGGCCACGGCCGTCAGCCTTTTGTGGGCAGCCGTTGGCTGGCACTGAAGAAGGCTGAGGAAAACAAGTCCAAAGCTGTTGCCTCAAACGGGGTAGATGAAGCGTTTACCCAATCCCAATTTGTGTTAGCCATAAAAAGGGTTACAGCTTTAGCCTTGGGTCACTGTTATGGAGATTATGTTTAGAGTGCAAGATTTGTGTGTGCATGCGTTTATATACTGTACACATAACCGAGATTTTTGGTATAGCCATGATCTACCTGCAATCAGAGAACCGTCGGCCCTATCGATGGGGGTATGGTTCATTTGGGACCAACATCAATATGTGGACCATACTGATTATCACCCTGTGGGTCTTGTTCAGATGAAATGGATCATGGTAGTGCAATCACTGTCAACCAACTGATTTTATTGATGCCTATTCTGAATGGAGTTTCCAGACACAGAGCAGAGAAGCATTGGATACAAATGGACAAAACTGTATAAAGACATTAAAAAAAAAAAAAATGTTATAATATACTGTAAATATACAGTATATAATTAAATCTAAAACAAATCATCTAAAACATGCAGGGCAGTGGCCCTTCGGGACTGGAATTGAATAGCCCTGGCATATGGTGTGCAGCAGTGGTCCTGAACCCTGGTCCTGGGGACCCCCTGCCCTGCATGTTTTAAATGTCTCCCTGCTCCAACACACCTGATTCACATGAATGCATCACTATCAGGCTTCTAACACTGCAGAGATTGATGGTAAACAGACTGCATTTATATATAGTGCTTTTCTAAGCACTGTACAGTATAGCCTCACATTCACACACATATTCACCCACATTCACACACCCATTCACACACATTCACACACATTCATTCACCCATTCACACACCCATTCACACACCCATT
Source organism: Typhlichthys subterraneus (assembly GCA_027564835.1). NCBI lineage: Eukaryota > Metazoa > Chordata > Actinopteri > Percopsiformes > Amblyopsidae > Typhlichthys > Typhlichthys subterraneus. The sequence goes on along the minus strand of JAODUH010059850.1, from coordinate 7,748 downwards.
CACCAAGGGTGGTGTCAGCCATGCAAGGTGCCATCTGACCACCGGGAGCAGTAGAGAGTTTGGTGTCTTGCTCAGGGGCACCTGGTGAGGAGTCAGCAGGGTTCGAACCAGTGACTTCTGGGTCACCTGTCACTCTCCACGCCACAGCCGACCCATTCATTTCCATGCAGGTCCCCAGCACCAGGGTTGAGCACCACTGGCGTAAAGTGACCCAGTCAGCAGAGCCCAAACCAGGGCCTTTACAGATGCAGTGTCCCAAAGACTCCCAGATCTCCTCCTCCTGAGACACCTCTCCCGCTATAGATAGATAGATCTCCTCCTCCTGAGACACCTCTCCTGCTATAGATAGATAGATAGATAGATAGATAGATAGATCTCCTCCTGAGACACCTCTCCTGCTATAGATAGATAGATCTCCTCCTCCTGAGACACCTCTCCCGCTATAGATAGATAGATCTCCTCCTCCTGAGATACCTCTCCCGCTATAGATAGATAGATCTCCTCCTCCTGAGACACCTCTCCTGCTATAGATAGATAGATAGATAGATAGATAGATAGATA
>JAODUH010059849.1:0-32391 GCA_027564835.1 Typhlichthys subterraneus | reverse complement strand
TATAAACAGCAGAAAATCATCAAGCTAAGGTGCTCATGTTGTTGTTGCTCTGACAGCATTTCGTGCGCGTGTGTGTGCGTGCGTGCGCGCGCAGGGGGCGGGGGCTACTCTGACAGGCTCATAAATCTCATCTTTAATTAGATCTCATCCCTTCCTGTCCGCTGATTCATTCACACCTGCTTTGAGACGATACGCCTACCGGCACATCAGACACACCCTTCTCATCCTGACGTGCACTCGCGCACACGATCTAGCTCATTACTCTTTGTTTACCAGAGTAATGACTGCAAGGCTGCAGGCGCATCAAATGACAGCAAAATCGAATTGCATTGAACCGACCACACACAACGATTACAGTATTCTTCCCATTACCCCTGAGAGTATACCAAAAATGAAATGAGTTTCTATATTATATCAAGTATATTTTATGGTGCTATATGTACACAATTTAGCCATTGTTGTTTTTGAGAAAGATATCTAGTTTATGTAATGGAAAAAAGTAAAAAATCAATGGTGGAATTTAGTTTTCTCCACTGTGTGAAAGAACAATCTTTTGCTGTGCGTGTGTGTGTGCGCTGTGTGCGCGAGAGAGTAATGTGCGGCGTTATTTCATAATGTGTTTGTGTGTGTGAGTGGCTGTTGTTTGGATCTGTTGCCCCGCAGTACCCAGCCCATGACAGGAAACTTAAGTGATTAGTGTGCCAGTGATGAAAGGGCCGTTTGAATAGGCTAACTTGCGGTTTGCTTGCCGCAATGTGTGACGTTTTACGTACCAGTGTTCACAAGCTTTGGGCTTTCTGGAGTGAGCAGCTATAATTGTAATTCCAATCGGGTTATTCATCAGTCAGTCACTGGGTGCTGGTTTACAGGAAAGCTAAGAAATGCACCATTATGCGGTTCTGTATGAAACGTGCATGTTGGACAGCTGTATGCTAATATTTTAGAGCATACGCTCTGTGTGGAGGCCTGGAGGGCATATTGGGGTATGTGGCGTGTGTGCATTTGCAGTCGTGTTAGAGTTTGATGCATGGGGCGGTAGGAGGTCAGACCAGGTGATGCAGGAGCACGTGGTTCAGAGTCACTCTCTCCCGTGCCAGCGTCTGTGAGGGAAGGCATGCCAGGTCAAAATGGAGGGCAGCAGCTACTGTACGTGGCTGAATAAGTAATACGTCCACACTGAACTTCAGTTACTGCTGCCAAAAGTATACTCACAGCTTGAGGGCTCTGTGTGTGTGTGTGTGAGATAATGCAGAGTGTATGGAGGTCTGAGGCACCAAGGGGTGCCTTGTGAGTGGCAGAGGGAAACATACCAGTTGGTGAACCAAGGGTGCGTGAAGGGCACAGCTTCATTCCACCGTTATACGCAGCCAGGAGATGGAACCAGGAGAAGGAAGTAAGACAGACATGGACAAACAACTGATTGATTTTAATTTAAAGTGTTTTGTTATCACTTCACCCATCACTTTGGTTCTTAAGCTATTCATACTGTTTTTCTTTTTAATGGCCACTGGGGGACTAAGGTTTTTATTGTCGTCATGGTGTTACTGCAGGAGTAATGGTCCAACACCAGCGTGTGTGTGTGTGTGTGTGTGTGTGTGCGTGTTGTGCTGTGTCATGGCTGCTAGTGTGTGTGTGTATGTGGCAGGCGACCATATTAGGGGGAGGGGTCATAAATCTTCCGTCCTGCCATGGGCGTGGCCAGTGTCTTTGATGTTGCCATGGTTTTATGGACGTTTTGCCGCAGACCTAATCGGCAAATGGATTTGGTGGCGAAAGAGGAGGGGTGTGTGTGTGTGTGCGTGCGCTCCAGTCGTGATTGATGATGGAGAGTGCACTCTGTGGAGAGAAGGCAGCAGATTATGGCTTATTGTATCCTTGCACAAGATGAGTCTAGCCTGTCCTCAACATATCCTCAACTCTGCTCGCTCAGAAGTCAGAACATCTTTCATGATTCGGTCTATTCTACTTTTGTCTACACAAGTTCTGTTGAAGCAGCAGTGGGCAATTTCAAGAGCAAAGGAATGCCTAATTTTAACACATAACAATTTACAGTAAACATTTTTTCTTAAATTGGTTAATCATGAAACCCATTTGATAAATCAGCTGTAATTCCTCGGCTCTTCTGGTAAGGACATTTGAAGCTGTCAAGCGGACAACATTGCTGGAGTACATAGTGCACTCACACATACAGCATCTCATCTCGTCCCATAAGCACTGCAGCATCAGCCTGTTTTTAAACATTTAGCATAATGTCCTAGGAATGTCCTGCCTGGGGATCCATACATGCAGAGGTGCATGCGGGCATGTCCTTGGGCTGCTCTTCCTAAGTAGCCTACTTACTGTGGGTCTCACATAAGGACGCTCCCATAAGGACACTCCCATAAGGACACTCCCATAAGGACACTCCCATAAGGACACTCCCATAAGGACACTCCCATAAGGGAGTCACTGACTGACATGAGGATGAGGAGGAGAGAGACTCCATCGGTCTGCAGTGAAATTCTTTCCAAAGGTGCCCTCAGTCACATGGCTGTTAGCTCCCAGAGGAAGCTGAGCCTCCTTTAACCAGGGTAAAGACTCTCACCCATACGGCCGTGCCACTCCATTAAAACTGTATGAGGACGTACCACACCCCCCCCCCCCAGCTTTAGTAGCAGGGGAGTGGCCTTTTTGTTTGCTTGACTTATCATTTGAGCAAATAACACAAACACAACATGCATGTTTCAACCAGTAAGGGAAGTGTGTATCTGTGACAAGATGATTACATTTTGCATTTCACTGCACGCATGATATAGGGATTTTATTTTGCCCCACACTCCTCATATTTCCCTTGAGGCTAAATAATTTAATGCAATTCATTTTCTACTTCCTGTCTATGCTTACAATATATTTCTAGCACCACACAGGCTCAATCATACTGTAGAACCTTTCCTCATGTCTCCTCTTAACATCCTGTCCACTATGCCATCACCGTTGATACTGTAGCTAGCCTATAGTCTCTCTTTCATAAAGAATATTCCACAGATTGGATACACACTGGTTTATATAAATATACTGTATGTAACATTGTACTATGTGCAGCCAGGTTTATTTCTTTGTAGCCAGTGTTTCTCAACCTGGCATATCATACCAATGTGCCAGATGGTAATCCGTTTAGTTTGAAGATACATTGTCATTATGACACAGGTCGTTGTTGATGTTGTTGGAAAGACGTGTTCACTTGTCTAGACTTCATCAGTCTCTAATGCCAAATTGGCTAACAATCTCCCCCTCTCTCCTCCCTCTGGCTTTCTGTCTGACACAATAATGAGGGGGCATCTTTGTTGTGGTACAAGAAGATCAGTGTGCCTTTGCTCAGAGCAGGATTACTAACACTTTCACAGAGCTTAAACATAGCGGTGATACCAACGATACACTGGTCTCTTTGTTGTGACCACACCCCTGGTTCTGTTTGCGCTGACCACTCATTGCTAGTGTGGCAACGTTAATCCGATTAAATGTCACTAAACGGTGTTCCATTAGTTTTGGCAGGGCTGCAGGCAGCACTCAGGAGCTACAGTACCTCAGGATAAAAACCATGACATCGCTATTGCTATTAGCTTGCCCCAGGGTTCCAGCTGGGGGACTTAGAGAAGCTATTTTTGTTCTTCTTTCAAAGTTAAAGATTAACATGGCCCCCGCCATCTTCACTCCCTCATGGAGCCTACATCCAGTGCCTGCTCTCCTTCTGCCAGTACCAACACATGTTTTTATTTAGAAGCGGTCATGTCAGGGCTGCTGTTTGTAGGTTAAGTTGCTCATGGTCATGGAAGCCAGCTTCTAGGCCAGGCGGAATACTGCAGCATTCTACTAGGTGTTGGCTAAGGTTGGGCTAGGGATGTCACCTCCCGTTGTGGAGCCCTTGAGATGGGATGCGACTCACCTCCCATGCATGCGGCTCTACTTCAGAACCTTGGGAGTTTGTCATGGCGCTGTGTTAATATAGGTCTCCCCGGGTTACCAAGAGGCAGATTCATAGATGTGTATTACGGTGTTGTCTGATACAACAAGCGGTTATGGGTAACTCAAGGCTGTTGTTATATAAACATGGAGAACGCAGATAGTTGTGTCCTCAACATGCATGTTTCTTCTTGGTCTCTCTGAGAGTGGGGAAAGTCTTAGAGATTTGCTGCTGTGAACAAACAAGGGACTTGTTCAGTCCATAACTCTAGTCTAAGCCATCCTTTGTGCCCTCTCTGAATTAGTCCTTTAGCTGTAGCTGTGCTATATTATGTTGTCAGGAGCAGTGCATAAACTGTGTCGAAGACGTGTTTGATGTCTTCATTAGTTGGGAGCTGTTTTGGGGTTGTTATTCAAAGTAATAAATTACTCTTTACTTAAAAAAATAAAAAGTTAAGCATTTACTCCTTGTAGATTGTGGCTAGAACAAGGCTCAATTGCAAAAAATATTTTGATTCTTAACTGTACTGTGACTAGTATAGAAAAGCAATAATACATTACTGCATTACAATGTAATGTAACAACAGTATAATGCATTAATTTGTAGTGTGTTACCCCCAACACTGGTTGGAAGGGCATCTGCTACAGAAATTACTAATGTGGTATTTATGGTAGGGATTGATTAGCGCTCTGGACAGACACTCCCTGTTAAACCATTCTGGTGGCCTGCACCGCCCAGGGCAGCCAGACGCGTAGAATGTCGACCCGCGGAGAGACCTGACATTCGCCACTATTTACAAAGGTCAGACACTGGTGTCTGCTTCAATTAATCCCACAGCTCAGTGGTCAGCGTTTCAGGGGAACGCATTTTATTGATGTCATCTGAGTATTTCAGTCTTCCTCGGAACATGGTAATTATACCGTGATGCATGTAACCAGTATGAAGTATGACATACTGTGTCAGGAACTAGCATTGAAATGGACTGTGGTAAAGCACAACATTAAATGGTAAGTATTAACGTATTTCCCTAACTCAGGTTAGATGAAGATAAGTGAGCAGGCAGTGAACAAGACACATACAGTAGGAAGCAAACAAGATTCAACCTGTGAACGGTCGAATTCTAGGAGTGTATGACCCTTTACCTTGCGTACAAATTTGTATTTTAGACCCACTGGAACGGCAGCATCCCGCCCTGCCTCTGCCTCAACCCGAGCACCTGCTGCAAAGATCTCCACACCCACGGCCAAACCAGCCGCCCTTAAAACTCCCTCCTCAACCCCCAGACCTCCTGCCTCCAAAACCCCCTCCACAACGCCCTCTGCTGCCAGGACACAGGCATCGCAGGCATCGAAGACCACAACCCCTGTCAAAAAAGGTACCATGGATGTTTTATTTTTTACATCTATTGTTTATTAGACATGTAATTATCACACATTTGCTGTGGTGGTGTTGTCATTATATAAGGCAGCTTTTTAATCAATATATTTTTGTACACGTCTGCTGTTTAGCCATCTTTAACTTTGTATTGTTTGAGTACTCACATCCTGTACACCACCCCCCCCCCTTTTATAGATGTCGCCAAACCAACCACCCCAGCCCTTAAGAAGGCTGCTTCATCTCCCCTCGCGCGTCCCTCCCCAGCAGCCAAGTCTACCAAACCAGAGACACCCAAATCCGCATCAAATCCAGACAACACCACGACCGCCACAAAAAAGCCTGTTCCCAGTAAGGCCGCGGACACAAAGACAACCGCACGCCCGAAAACCCAAGAGAACAAGCCCGTGCCATCCAAGACCCAAAGCTCTAAAACGGCTGCTACCAAGAGCTCCAGTCCTAAGAAAACAGTGGGCAGCAGCACCCCGACGCCAGTGAAGCGTGCTAGCAAGCCTGCTAGCCTGGCACCGCCTCCCGCCCATAAAGAGAGCGAGGAGAAGGAAGCTGCTGCTGCTGCCACTGTAGCTGCCGTCACTGCTGCGGTGGCTGCTGCAGTCACTGCTGCCACCATCTTCTCTGGCCCAGAAGATCCTGGAGAGGTTTCTCCCATACAGGACATGGAGCTACTGTCCAGCCAGACAGAAGAGGTTTCAGTGCTCTTTCCAGAACCTGTCCCAGAGCCAAATGTAGAGCTTATCTCTGAACTAACTCCAGCACCAGAAACTCTCAGAGAGCCTTCTCCAGAACCTCTTAGAGAACCAAGTCCAGAACTTCTCAGAGAGCCTTCTCCAGAACCAATAAGAGAACCAAGTCCAGAACTTCTCAGAGAGCCTTCTCCAGAACCTCTTAGAGAATCAAGTCCAGAACTTCTCAGAGAGCCTTCTCTAGAACCTCTTGGAGAACCTAGTCCAGAACATCTCAGAGAGCCTTCTCCAGAGCCAATAAGAGAACCTAGTCCAGAACTTCTCAGAGAACCTCTAGAACCAATAAGAGAACCTAGTCCAGAACTTCTAAGAGAGCCTTCGCCAGAACCTCTAAGAGAGCCCTCTTCGGCAACATTTAGACAACCAACTCCTGAAGCTGTCAGAGAGCCTACTCCAGAGCCAGAAGAACTGTTCTCAGGCTCAAGATTAGAAGCAGAACCATTAGAGCAAGCATCATTCTCCATCCCTCCGCTCTCTGCTCCTCTGGACCTGGCCCACCTCGGGATGCCTGCCAGTGACTCAGTCCCTTGCCTGGGAACCACTGTCATGTCTCCGCCTTCCTCCCCTCCAGGCGCCATGTCTCCTGCCAGGGAGCTCCAGAGCACCTCCCCTATGCAGGAGATGCATGTCCAGCCTGATCCCTGGGCCCACAACCAAGCCCTGGTTCCCTCTGACATGGCTCCTGATGGGAAGGGACCAGAGGAGACCAGATTCCATATGGAGGAGGAGGAGGAGGAGGAGGAGGAGGAGGAGGAGGAGGAGGATGATGAGGTACATATACATGAGGAACAGGAGGAGGAGAAGAACCTGATCATTCCTACATCAGCAGCTCCGCCTGCAGTTGCCTATTTGATGGAGGCCTCCCCCATGGACCGCCCCATCTCTGGCTCCCTGCCTTCGCCACAGGAGAAGGAGGAGGCGGTGGAGAAGGCCGAGGAGGAGCTCAACGACGATGACGACGATGACGAAGATGAGGACGAGGAAGACGAGGAGCAGCGGCGTCTGGGCCACCAGCCTCTGTCGGCGTTGGCCGACGCCAGCGGCTCCCACGCCTCCTCGGAGCTCCCAGCCAGCTGTTGGCACGGCGACGACCCCCTCTCCGGCATGGACTCGGAGGACGTGAGCAGCAGCGGCAGCAGCCGTCTGCCGGGCCTGTCGGACCTGAGCAGCACCCAGCACATGGCTTTGCTGGAGGGCACCCAGAGCTCCGACGCCTTGGTGGACTCCAGGGAGGGAGAGGGTAACTTCATGGGCTCCCCCAACGTGGAGACCCTGGCCAATGAGGAGGACGACGACGATGACGATGAGGACGAGGAGGAGAGGGTGGACGACATGGACCTGAGTTCTGAGCGGGCGGAGGAGCGCCGCAAGGCCTTCCCGCAGCAGGGTGCGGACAACCAGGAGGTGGAGGACGAGGAGGAGGACGAGGATGTGGAGATGCCCAGCGAGGGCGTGACGGAAAGCGGCCTGGAGAGCTGCGAGAACGTCGACGAGGACTACTTCAACGAGGAGGAGCGCCTGGACAACCTGAACCGCGGCGAGCCGCCGCCACCCGCCTGGGGCGGCCAGGGCGCCAACTTCTTCTCGGACCCTTGGGCCCAGCCGGCCTCCTCCCCCAGCCCAGTGTTGGAGACACCCACCCAGTTCCCCGGCGCCCCCTGTCTGGCGCCGCAGGAGGCGGAGCTCCTCCCCGCCACAGTCAGCCCGGCTCGGCCCGCCAGCGAGACGAGCACACCGGACGAACTGCGAGACTACGACAGCAGCTCCGGGGTGGAGTCTCGCTCCGACAAGCAGCACACGCCCGTCCCGGCCCCGGTCGACACGGACCTGGACCTGGGCATCCACCTGGAGAAGGGAGAGGAGGAGGAGGAGGCGGAGACGCTGCCGGCCGATGAGGTCCTGGGGGCGGGGCCGCCCACGGCCCCCGCCTCGGCCCCCTCGTCCCCCTCCACCTCCGGGGACGAGGCCAGCGACACGGAGGGCGAGATGCACGTCAACCAGCTCTACCCGACCGCCGCTGCCGCCAACTACGACGACAGATATGCGCCGTATTTTGGACATGGGTTGGACAGTTCCCCTCCTCCCGCCCACAGCCTCCCCGAGTTGCAGGAGTACGAGGAGGCGGCGGAGGGCTCGGCAGCGAAAGGCGAGGAGGACGGGGGCGGGGCCAATACACCCCAGTCGGCCAACTCGGTGGCGTCGTACGGCTTCGACTGCACCACGTCCAACTCTAACGCCCACTCCACGGCCGAGAGCTGCGGCAAGAGCCCTGGCATCTTCTCCCTGGAGGAGGACCAGCTGACCGATGAGGCCAAGGACCCCTCCCTCATCAAGGAGCTGACCCTGCCGTCGGCCGCCACCGCCCAGCCCGAAGACCCTCTGGGTGGGCCCGTGGACCTGCTGCCCCTGGGCCTCCAGGGGGAGAGCCAGACCGGCCTGGAGGACGAGTGCTACACGCTGGGGGAAAAGATGGCGGCAAGCGACCAGGAGGAGGTCGACCCAATGGAGGCGGGCCACCATCTGGGGGCTCTGTGCGCTGACAGCGACAGCCAGCCTCCCTACTACTCTGCCATATGCGATAAGACTGATAGCTTTCTGGCAGGTAACGTATAAGTCCCCCCAACCCAACCTTCCGGAATGCACCTTTTCCCCGCAACCCTTTCCCCTACCTGTCCCCTTACCTGTCGTCGTTTGTTTCCTCTCTACATGGGTTAGATGGCGTAGAAGTACGAAATAAATAAAATAAATTAAGAAAAAAAAAAAAGACATTGTAGGAAAAGATTAAAAGATGACCAAGGAGATGGAGAAAAGACTGTAGCATTTTTCAAATGAGGCCTCCCTCTTTCATACTATCATGGTTATGAGTGTATGACTTAAACTTCTTTTATGTACAATAGCTACTACCATTTTCTATTAGAATGTTCTTTTTAAGTAACACTGCATATTCCGTAGCCCCGCCCTATGACGGGGTATTGGGACTGAGTGGTCCAAGGACAAAAAAGAAAACATATGAATGAAAATGAAATGGACGCTACCTTTCTGTGTATTTATCCTACTGTTTTTACCGACACACAAAATGTCAATTTGTTTTTGTTTTGTACTTGTTTTGGTTTATTTGAGTTTTGTTGAAATCCGGTCCTCCCTACTTTGTGTACATACTGTACGCTCAATGTTCTTCGGCACTAGTGGTCTTACGCTAATGTTTTGTATTTTTTTTTGTTTGTTTTTTTCTTCACCTTTTCATAGTTTTCTTATTTTCAAGATGTGACCATTTTAGCTATAAAATAAAGACTAGATATTTACATGGATCTCATTACATATTTGTCCAGGTGGATTATTAACGTGTTAGCTTGGGGTTGTTGGAGAATTTAATGTGTTCTGTATGGGGCCATACATGCCTAACAAATGGTCTGCATATCATATACAGTGTGTGTTTGAGGCATTTGGTTTTAAGTGGTTGTGCTTCAAGCATCAGTCAGATGATCATTTGTGCTTCATACACAACTAACCAACTAGTCTATTATTTCTGAAGAGTACCTGCATTAGTCCTGCATTTGTCACAGTTTACACTCGCTGTTTTGTAGTGGGTGTTTGGTTTACTATATCAGCAGTAACTTGCATGTCTGACTAACAAAAATAAATGATGCATTACCTGATGAAGTTTAAACAGGTTTACACTAGAAATGTTCACACCAACTAGGGTTTTTCAAAATTCCATTAAAACATCATTGCAAGGCATTTTGTTCCTGTTTCTTTTTTTCCTTCTGTTTCAGCATGTGTGAAATTGTCTTGGTGATGTGGTTCCCAGTGTATTTACACATATTTTCCCATGGATTCTTTCCCTCCACCATGGGAATAACTCGTAAATCAGGAAGTGATGCAGCATTGCAAAAAGGTGTTAATTAAAAATAGAATTTTGTTTCAATTAAATATTTTACAACTGGTGCCTGGTGTTCTGTTCTCCAGCATGTTAATGTCTCTCCCTAATAATCTCTCTGACTTTGGTGGGTGTGACGCTGGTTCACTTAGCCTGGTAAAAATATTCAGATTTTTGCAAACTCTGCCTCCATGTCTCTTGAGACAATTAGTGGAGTTTGCAAAACACAAGGTTGTCATACCAGGCTATGGCTAACGTCAGCACACATTCTAGGCAAAGTGGTACTCACTTAACAGACATTAGGCAGCAAATGCAGCCCCTGCTTCCATATCAACATAAGGTTTTATACACACAACCACTCTAAACACTTAAAACCTGGTCAAAACTTCCTGCATCCTCCTTAATGTTCTCACAGATAAATGCATGGGTGCACACTATTGGGCACCAATAAAACAACGGCTCAGGATGAATCTTATGCCTTTTACAAGAAGATAATCAATAGAGAGGTCCACTCCAAATCATTTTACATCCAGCACTAGGTGTAATAGTACAGTAAACTAACAACATATTGTATACTAGAGTGTATTTTAATGTACATGTAATAACTGCTATTTATATAGTGCTTTTCTAGGTACTCAGTCACTTTACAAAAAAAAGCAAACATTTTTTAGAAAAGATCTGGAAAAGGTCTATAGTGTGGGAAAGAACGAAGTGAGAAAACTGGAAGGGGCTAATTAGGCAAGGCAAGTCTGACCAGATGGGTTTTGAGGGCAGTTTGGAAGGAAAAATGTGTAGATGCATTTCTGATGTGTTTCGGGAGTGTGTTCCACATGACGGGGGCAGCAGCAGAGAATGCTCCGTCACCCCAGGTGGGGCATTCGGTCCTTGGGACGTGTAGGAGGTTTGCATCACAGGACCTGAGGGATGGTGAGGAAACATGACAGGTAGGGGAAAGCTAGGGCGTTAAAGGCTTTATAGGTGGTGACATGGATCTTGAACTGAATTGATTGGGAGAAATAGAGTTGTGTATCATCAACGTACCAGTGAAATCAGAGACGAAAGATCTGTCCAAGTGGTGTAGGGTGAAGAGAAATGGACCAAGAAGTGGACCAAGAACCGAACCGTGGGGTACACCATGTGACTGGAGCAGTGGAGGATGTGCAGTTATTGATAGAGATGAAATGATGTCTGTCTGAGAGGTATGAGTTCAGCCAGGAGAGGGCAGTGCCAGTTATGCCAAGGAGGGACTGGAGGCGAGTGATGGAGTGGTTGATGGGGTCAAAGGGCAGCATTGATGTTGAGGAGGATTGTGAAGGAGAGAAAGCCGGAGTCAGCAGCAAGGAGAATGTCATTGGTGACCTTCAGTAGAGCAGTTTCAGTGTTGTGTGTGTAGAACGAAACCGGATTGACAACTCCCACTCTTTGTGAATGAAGATATTTAACTAAAAGGCTTTCAGGATCTGTTTATTAAATGATTACATTCTCACAATAAAAAACAGCTTGCTGGTCATATTGATGTAAACGTTGGTTCATGTGAGCGTTTTCCAAAAGGTCTCATGCTCATGGTAGGTTACGCAACAGATGCTGCAGAAATAGGTTATTGGCGTAGAAAGAACCCCATTGTGATCTAATGCAAACAATTATAGCGTATAGCTTTCTGTTCTCATTTGAACCGGGTGTTGGATAACCTGACATGCCAGAAGAATTGTTGTCACAAGTTCATCTGGGGAGCTGTAAATTGAAACTGTTTGTGAATGGCAGGTACTTTCAAATAAATATTTAGCAGTTGATTGGCTGAACCATCTGGTCATTTCTGCTGTTGGAACACCTAAATCACGCCCGTATAGCGATCATTACAATGCTGATTGGAAAGTTCAGTTGCTTTCCAGACTGATTCTCACAGCGAAATTGAACTGAAGCTCTAGGCTAGGTGTTTGCCAGGCCTGATGTCAGACATCATTTTAAACAAGACAAACCAGAAGTGATTAAATGTAATCAATATAGCCTTAGTATAGCCTACACGGATTAATGTTGTTGGTTTACTTTTTTTGTTTGTTTTGTTCTACTGCATTTCATTAGCATTTAATGTTGTCATGTTAGAGGTGTGTGACTTGATTTGATCCCCTCTCTCATTTTGCGTTACACCTTTAATTCTGTTACCACGACGTCCCCGAACCCTCATCTCTCCTGACCCTGTTGTTGGTCTCCCTGTTCTGTTGGCTGCATGCATCTCTAACGGGACACACCCAGTGATTTCCACTGTCTCACAGGAGACGCCAAGAGAGGTGCCCATGACGACGACAACGCCGCCGCCGACAATATCGTCTGGTCAGAAGAGTACCAAAACCGACGAACGCACTCACGGGAAGACAACCAGAGCCAGAACTGCTCGGCAGCCGCCCCCGTGGCCAAACAACAATACTTGGCGTCGGTGCCAGGGAACAGGCGTCCCATCGACGCCACTCTCGCTGCCCGTTTCGCCACCATCGCTTCCCCTCCTCCTCCCTCCCCGCCGGCCACCGTGGCAGACGACAGCCGCCTTGGCGGAGGGGGGAAGACACTGGAGAGGCGCCAGGAGCGTAGGCGGCAGCAGGAGGTGGAGGGGTGGATGGAGATGGAGGAGGAGGAGGAGGGTATGCGAGTGCAGCGGCAGCGACAGCTGCTGGATTTCCAGTGCAGGGAGCAGCTGATGAGACCCAGCCCCACCGCAGTCACCCTCTCCCCTTCCTCGGTGCTCTGCACCATCTACGAAGCCATGGAGACCAGCGATGATGACAACGATGATGATGATGAGGAGGAGGAGGAGGTGGACGAGAGAAGGCAGAACAGGAATGCGGGGAAGGGGACGGAGACCCCCGAGGTGGGGAAGCTACGCCCGGTTCCTCCTCAGGACCTGGACTGGAACAATACGGTGAACATGGTCCAGCAGCTTATCAACCAGACCCTGCTGCTGTCAGGGGACGGAGAGTGCCTGCCTCCCCTGCTCCTCCCTGTGGGGACGAGAGGCACCCTCAGCCCCCTGGAGAGCAGCAGGTGGCCCAGCTTGCTGCCCCAGTCCAGCCCGCCCTCCGCTACCGTCACGTGGGTCAGCAGCTACTCCCCGGACAGCCAAGGCAGCTCCCCTGCAGGAGACTGGACCGTGGTGGAGGTGGAGACTCAGCACTGAAGACAGGCTCTGAGTGACAGGAGGGCCGTATACCAGCCAGCCATCCATCCATCAGTGGGAGAAGACTAAATCAGCTGATCTTTCAGAGAACGGTTCACTCAGTCACATAATCAACCAATCAAATGATCACATCACAACTGACCTGTGCTCTGTAAATCCTGCATAGTTGAGTTGAGTTTTGATAACTTGTACCATTGTCGAGGTTGATAAAATAATCTCCTTACATGAAATTAGATCATGGAGGAAGTATTTATTGTATTTATTTATATTTTATATCAGTTTAGCCTCACACATAACGATGAGTAATTTTAATTTTATTAGAGCCTGACTCATCATACAGTATTCAGGCTTGAGACCAAATACACTGTGACTGTCTTGTATATTTATAGTTCCTTCTCCACAGACTGAATCATATGAGTCATATTTGCCCTTGTACATAAGCAGAAACAATGTTCTGGAAGAGTCTGCTGCTGTGTTTTGTGTGATGTGGATTACATCTGCTTCAGAAACACCAACCTATTAAGTTTGTACTGTATGTCTCCTAACCGTTGTGTGTAGCTTGTATTGTATATGGGCCTCTACATGAGGTGCAGCTATGACAATTGCATTGACATTACAGATAGATGTTTTGCCCTAAAAATGTGGGGGCAAAGGGACTTACAGGGCGGTTCTGTGACGCAGGCCTGAACCCGGGTCAGCAATGCTACTCTGACTTCATCTGGAGGTATTGTAAGGACGCTGGGTTGTACCCACTGAATAGCGTTGTCACACACACAAAGAGAGGGGGTTGGTGAGGAGAAGAATGGGCCCACTTATTCTGCACTGCCTTTCACACTGGCTGGGGGGGGGGAGCTATCTGCTGGAGGAGGAGAGAAGGATGGAGACAGGGGTGTGTGTGTCTGTGTGTGTGTGTGTGTGTGTGTGGGGGGGGGGGGGGGGGGGGGTTTTCTCATGTCACATTCCAAAGCTGTAACATCATTTCCCAGGACGGCTAGTACTAAATGGATTTCCGAGGTTACTGGTGATGTCATATGACAAAGAGCGAGAGAGAGAGAATGGAAGATGTCTGAGATGGCGACTGAGACAATGTGGCAGGCTGGGGGGAGGGGTTGGACTCCAACGAGCAACGCTTCCAACGTTAATAGAAGTGTACACCATATGAAACACACTGGGGGATATATGGACCTGTAAAAGCTTTAATATATCTTCCTTAGTTTTACTCAGCATGCATTTCTTGCAGTCTCATTAGTATCTGTCAATAGTAGAATCAAATATTTGTTATTTTATGTATTTTGCAATTTTTGCACAGTTATACATATGTAGTCTAGCAGGCTATAGGCCAAATTAAATATACAACACTGCCATCTCCTGGCAGATTAAGAAATATATAAATTTTACATGGCATGCTTAGACATTTTAGTGTACAGTACATTTAATTTAATACTTTTGTTATAGTAGATGTATTTGTCTTATATATTTCATAGATAATTATTATGGTGGTATAAATGTACACATCATGGTGTATACATTTCAGTAATTGCATGCAGCTGTAGCCTACATCGTTGATAGCTCTATGTCTAACATAATATGCATGGTCTATAGTTTAATGTATTTTTTTTTTTTTTTTACATATTAAACTAATAATATTGAGCTTTATGTTATTAATGTAAACAATCTTATGGGCCTTTATGGAAATGATTAATTACTGATATTAGAAAAATAAATGTCCTTATGTTTCTCATGTCATTATAATTGTGTATAAAAATGTTCTATCAATATTAGCTAAGTAAAACACAATGGCTAAATGCTTTGTTTTTATGATTAAATAAGGTTTGTTTTTGTACAGTGTTAATAACTTCAATACAACTATTATATGCATTATAGTGTTAAATAGTGCTGGACCAGACCTTCAACAAGTGTGTGGAAGCTGAAATTACATCATATACAGTACACAATTGCAATATAACAGCCTCTACTTACAATATTTAAAATACAAAGCAGCTGAGTGAAAATAAATCCTCATTCAGGCCTTTTTTCGTGAACTCTTACTGTACACACAGATGTGAAATCCTACTGTACACACAGACGTGCACACACCTAACAGAAAGACAACCAGGATGTCACATGATCACAAATGGTTCATGTGGTTTTTCTGTGAGGGATAATGTTCACAAAGAAAGTTCTGAACAAGGACTGTGAGAGTTTGCTCTTGCTACCACCACGCAATCGGCCATGACATGCTTGCTCAATTCGTTTCTTATTAGATTTGAGACTATTGTGGAGGGCTATATGGAGGCAGCATGAACCTGACAACGCCTGACAACATGTGGTGTTGTTCGCTCTTCTACACACACGAGAGAAGGTTTGTTCTTCAGCCTAATGTCTCAGGTGCAGCGTGAGGGCGGTTCTGGAATGGAAAGTACATGGTAACCCGAGACTGCTGTTCTGAACAGCTCCCTCCCAGAGGGTGGGTGAGTGAAGGCCATCTCAGATGATGCCCTGTGCTTGAGGGCGTGCTGATGAGTAGGCTACCTCCTGCCTGGCTCCAGTGACACATATCTCTTCCTCCTCCTTCCATAGCCTGCTCACTGTTCTCTGGTCACTGTGAAATGAGCAGTGACAGAGTTTCTGTTAGATATTACATTACAAATACACACATTTTAGATACTAAATGCATACCATCTACATACCATCTGGAACTAATCATCAGGCTAATAGTCTACTTTGGTAAGCTAATGTTTCATTTGTTCTTATGGTTGATGGCAATTTTAATTCACCTGCTTTATGGAAGGCCATATTTATTTAATGCATATTGGTGTGACACTCAGAGAAACAGCTAATTAAAATATTTTAAATCAAACATACATTCACATCTAATGCCGTGCACATGTACCATATTTAACTGAAATGTGCAAGAATTAATGCCACAATATTACATTTGTTATTGAAAGAAAATCTAGTATACTAGGCCTTCTAAGACATCTGAGAAAAAATAAACATGCATTTATATATCTGTCAACTATTAAAAATGTACCTAAAATATGTTGCATTTGATAATGATTTTACTGGAGACTGCAACTTCCATAATTTATTTTCATGAAAGTTTCACACTAAGCCAGCAGATTAATAAGTTTCCCTTGTTTGGTGAAGAGTTATGATATAATCACAAAGCAATAACAATGTTGGCACTTTTGACATCTCAGTCTGTTTTTCACCTCTGTATTGTGGGCTCTGAGGTGGATCATTGGAGCAGGTCTATGTTTAGCTTCTGATCTCGGCTGTGGGCTGGACACAGTCACAACACCCAAACGATGAAGGTGAGAAGTCATTGAAGTCAAATTGATTAGAATAATAAACAGAGGTAAGCCGCAGAGATGCAAGTTGTTGGACGGGCAACAACAGAAATGTTGCTTTTCCTAAATAGGAGTTTTCAACAATTTCAACAATTGGTGTATCAAAAGAATACAGCAATACACAATAAAGAATAAGCATATCATGAAGTTGTTGTAGCGTATACAAAGGTTCATAGTAATGTAGCCTATAATGATGAACTAGAAAGCACAACTTTTTGGGTTGGATTTCAGTAAACTACAACAGCCTTTAATATAATGCACATGGTCAGGATTTACTTTTGTATAATCGAAAAGTATTGTTTTGTCTAAGTCTCTAGGATATAACACTGTCTAGACTGCAGATTGAATAAACTTTGTTTCATTAGATGGGCAGATGATTCCTTAGAGTGGGCAAGGTTTTTCTCTGGGTGGGCATACCCCAGCCCATCAGTAGACACGCCCCTGGGTTGTCTACAGTAAGCTACAGCCACAGGCCTACTGTTCAATAGCCGAATCACGTAGTCTATAAATGTCGCTGAATGAGATTGTCTCTTAATACGTGCTGGTTATTCTCTGTCAAGGTAAATAAATAAAAATCCGCACCCAAAAACAGCTTTGGTTGAATGTAATATGCAATACAACAATCAACAGGTTTATTTGAATGGCCAAGAGGGCGCGCTGCCGTCGCAAAGCTCGTGCCCCTCCGGTCCAGCATCATATCAGCTTTCCGCAGAGCATTATTTAGCTACCACAGCCGGGAGGGAGGACGTCGTCATTTCGGATCCCTAATATGCATACAACTATGTTTTCAACCCGGCGTGTTTCGGTTAGCTAAATGTTTCGCTGGACATTTGTATTATTAGCTATACGGTATCCTGGTCTAATATTACGGCACAAGTTTCGGTGAATGATGCAGGCTAGCAGATGTGGATCCAAGAATTGACGTCCTGCTACGAGGAGACTCGTCGGCGACGAGTATTATAGACTTTATATTCCTCCTACCTGCCCGTTTAGTCTTTGTGCACTTGTCATGGTGTTGCTAAATATGTGTTTGTGCATATTGGGCACGTACAGATACACCGTCACCAAATCTTTGTGGTTAAATTATTACACCCGTCATCAGGCTACAGGCGCTAATATTTTTGGCTAAGGTATTAGAGACTGTTTTCTACCATGATCTTATGACGGTGAACTGTGAGAAACCTCGAAATAAGTTGTGCGCCTTCCAATTGGTTGTCTCTGCGACACACGATGGCAAATAACAACGATCTGCAAGTAAGTTTTCAAGTTTTTCTTGTCGGTTGTGTGTTGCCTGTGTAAGCATATGTAATTCAGGACAATAGAATGTTGTGCAGGGTGTAACGTTGTGTGGGCTTAACAACACCCATCATGATAATGTTCAGAAAGCAAGCCAATAGTTTACCTCGTGAACTGAAGAAGTTAGCCTATACAGTAACGGTGGTAACTTTTATTTTGCAAACTTATAGGTAACAATATACGTTTATTATCCAGACTACATATGTTTCCCTTCTACAATGTACTATTTAACAGTGTTTGCATCTTGTTCATGTCCACCGACATGCTTAGTTTGAGTTAATTCTTTCCATGGTTTTGGTCACCTGACCTGATGGTGGTTGGCTGCCCTTAGGCGAAATCCAATGTGAGTCAGAGTGTTGCAGTGTCAGAACCATGGCTTTACATTGGAGGGTAGGATTACACAACGTTACAGTTACTGGTGTCACCCCTGCTCAGCCTGGGATACTGTGATAGAGAGAAATGTAGAGAATTGAAGAATATGGGTCATTTGAAACTGTCAGGAACCAGCACATTACTCTTTGGTGAGTAATCCCTCTGGGGGGAGGTCAAATTATACTTTTTGCAAGTTTACTTGTATGTAATAGGCCCTTGATCTCCACAGAGTATGAGACAGCACGTTATAGCAATACGCCTTGGTGACAGAAACAACTGTACATTCTCACAGTAAACACATTGCCTTAGTGCAGCATGTTTAGTGTCACATGTTTAAACACACCGCCACATTTGAAAGGCTTTGTTATGCATGAAAACCAGCCCTGACCACTTGCCTGACATTTACTTTGTCTTTCCGGGAACGGGAAGGTCCTCACTGCCTCTTGAAAGTTATGCCTAAGGGCAGTACAAAGCAAGATGTGGCACTGTGTTGTATCTCATCGGTCAGACACGGTGCCAAGTTAGCTGAATTGTTTTGTCCAGAGCACATTTAGTATCAACTGTAAGTGTGAAGAGTTGAAATACAGTGGGGGAAAATAAAGTGAAAATCTCAGAATGAAAGGAAAATAGGAGGCAAATAGAAATCTCTATTATGAAATTAGTAATAATTATAATATGATATTATGAAAAAAGTAACGCAATATTTTAGAGCAAATATTAGGCTACAAGTTAATAATTTGTCACTGTTTTCAATATTTTGTATCTCTAAAATGTAGGCTAAATTTTTCAGAGATATTAAATGATATATTGAATGATAAACTGTTGTTTATCAGAACAACTGGCATACAAGCATTCTTCTTCTGGGTAATTCTTGTTTCTCTACTGGCAAAATATATGTATATATTTTATAGAAAACAAACATACAAACAAGGTCAGCTCCTCGTCACTGAGTGGAGGGAGGGAGGGGGGGGGGGGCACGTTTGTAGTAGCAGTAGTAGCAGCTCAGTTGATACCGTAATATCCCTTTACACGTGACCATACAGTATACGGCATGTTCCGCTATCTCAGTCATCATCAGGACCGGCTGATAACAGACAGGCAGAGGGGAGCTGATTGAGATCGGGGGGGGGGCCCGGCACACTGGTAATGATACTGTAGGATGAACCTGTGTGTGGTAAGTGAGCTGGCATGATTGCTTGGTTCACTCCATCTCCTGCAAATACCAACACGTGGTTACAGTGCACAGAGTGCATGAAATATTTATTTTTATGAAATATTGTTAATGTACAGTATGTGCACTACACATACAGTGCATTCCTACCCCCCCCCCCACCCCCCCTTCACTCCACCAATCTCGGAGAAGCCACCTCGCCCTTTCTCTGTCTGTCTGTCTGTCTGTCTCTATCCCCTTCTCACCACCTTGTCAAAGACATTAACCATACAGCCTAGTGTTCAGCACTGAGAGTCCATCAGTGTAAATATGGCCTAACTCTTAGTGCTTTCTCTCTCTCTCTCTCTCTCTCTCTCTCTCTCTCTCTCTCACTCCCCTTTCCTCTTCCCCTGATGTGTGTTGCTTTTATATCTATTGATTTGCTGACTGTTTATATGCCCCCCCCCCCCGTGGATGTGGGTTCAGTTCCTCCCGATAACGTAGTGCACCCTAACAGGACACTTTCTCACTGTGTACATCGGCTGGTGAATATTTAATGTGACTTGGTTTCCTGCTGTTATTATCTATATGCTTTATAGATGTAGGGGCTGAAGGAGCAGTCCATCCCCGCTGTTAGGAGAAAAGGCTCCTCGCAACATTAGGCTACTCCTTATTGATCAGATGGGAGAGCTGGAGCAGGTTCCTCTGCTGAGGTCCATTTCTTTAATGGTGTCAGAAGACATCTTTACAATGCAATTTTCTCTCTCTCTCTCTCTTTCTCTTTATCAGGCCCCAGACACCTGTTGTGTGTTGTGCACAGAAATTGAGAACAGTTACATGACGGGAAACACTTGATTTATACGCACATTTGTGGTTGCAGCCGTCACTGCTAGTATGGATAATAGGATTAGCAGACTGGACTTTGTCGTGACCTGCTATAAGGGTAGCATTATCACACACAAACTATATCAGACAGACACACAACACCCCCAACACTTACCCTCATCTAAATTGTCGCGTGTCTGCAGAATGCTCCCAGATGGACAAGCACACACACATTCAGTATAACACAGACAATGTAGTTATCATTACTGAGATGTAGCTTGTCTCTATGAGAAACTATGATTGTGCTCTAACTCGATTCAGAGAACATTTCAGGTAATTTCATTCAAAATTCAAGGCCTTTTCAGGGATAACACTGTTGTAAAGCAGTGTCTCTCGAAAATGCCCCCAAAATCCTGCTTAAGTTTCACAAATGTAGTTCCACGTATTGTCTTACAAACAAAATAATCCTTCCCTGTGAACCCTCAGGAGGCCCCGCCCCACATATTGGGGACCACAGTGGTAAAGCCTGGTCTGATTCATCTGAGCAGCAGGTGTTCCTATGCCGCCCACTACTACAGCTCTGCCAGGTCACAGCCTATAGAGGATCACATATAGGATGAATAACCATGTCTAACCATGAGGATGCATTTTGACCCATCAGGAAAGTGTACCATCTGAGTCAGTGTTGAAGCCTATGTAGCCATTCAGGTCAACTAAGTAGTAGTGTGTAAAATCTACCCTAGTGTTATATGTACAATTGTTTTACATAATTAGTCACACTTTTGTCGCATTGGTCTAAGTCCAAGGGCCAAAGTCCAAGTCTAAGGCCTAAGCCAATTATTTTATTCAGGCCATGATTAGCCAGCCTAGCCTTTGTTGTGGGTTTTTTGGTTGTTTTTTTAACATCTGCATTGCACCAGTCCCTGACAAGTTTCTCACTCAATCCAAATTTTCTTTCTGCTGCTTGATTTGGCTACTGTTTTTTACTGTAACGTACAGCAAAACAAACCTGTAATCAATAGTTACAAATGAAGGGAACCAGGGTCAGATCTCTCCAAAAAAAAAAAAAAAAGCCAATACAGACCTCTTTTGCTGTTAAGCGATACTGATGTATAAATTGAGTTTGCTGTCTTTCGTCATAAAGTTGAAACAAACTAATTATTTCAATAATTTAACGCATAGAAGTACTTGGTCTTTTAATACCATTTCAAGCACTCTTCCTCACCCTGCTGAATTTGGTGACGTTGTTTAAGAGGTTTATGTCCCGATTGTTGTCACTTTTGGGGGGGCAGAGAGGACACGGTGCCTCTGTGATAGCCTGTGTATGTTGTGATCATGTGTTATGTTGTGGGAGTGGCATGTCTTCTAATGGGAGCGCCTCCTTTCCACCCTCAACAGTGGACTGTCTGTTTTGTCAGCCCCAGGGGCTATAAATGTGAGAGCAGTCAAGGACTGGGGAGTGAGTGAGTGAGAGAGAGAGAGAGAATTGTGACTTTGCGGGAGGCTTAGGTAGCAAGACTGGCTAACTGTACCTTCTAACGGTGTGTCAAGCTGCAGCCATTAATGTTGCAGAATAAATTGCCTGGGTGGTGGTGGTGGTGGAACAGCAAGGCACATCTAGCAAGCAGAATCCCAGTGACTCATAGCTTTTATGCAGTATATTTTAGGTACTGATCACTTGTTGCGTTTTGGTATCGTGGTAGTAACCTGAAGCCCTTTGCAGTCAAGGTGTTTTAATATTGTAAGTCAATTGAATATAAATGCTCCTTAGTGATTGGATAATCGGGAGAAAACACATAAAGGGAAGGCAGACAGAAGCAGAGAGCAAAAGGAGAACAGAAAGAAAACAGATGCACACACTGAGCCACTGAGAAATGCTCTGTGGTGAAATGGTTTGATATTTGGCCCGACTACTGCCACCTACTTAACCTTTTTGGTTTCCTTTTGTTAGCTATAAACCACAGTTTAAATAATAGCATATCAAACTAATGCGTGCTTCAGCTTTAATGAAATGCCTTTTTATTTTTTATTTTATTGTATTTTTTAATCGCATCACTTTCCATTCCATAACATATAGCCATGTACACTTTTTCAAGTGTACATGTTCACAATTTCCCTTGAATCTCACAGCAGTTTAATTTTAGAGCAGTGGAGCTTTTCACACTGCAGAGCACCTTTTTTTTTATGCAGCATGGTACAGTAATTTATGTATGCCATGAAATATCTCACATATCTGAATATAGACGTCCAGCAGAGCCAAATTAAGGTTCCGAGGGTGTTGTTGTTCTTCTCTGCGAGGCCACAATCTCTGCCGTCGATCTTTGTCATCCACAACATCCTGCGGTGACCTCAAAGCTTGGGACATCTCGTCTACACTAATATACTCCCATCATACTTTTCATTAGTCATGTGACTCCTAGTAGTAGAAACGGCACATATTTTCGTGCTTTACTTGTTTTCCCCCATCCCCACTGTGTAAATGGGCGCCATTTTGCCATAATCGCCAGTAGTCTCAGTAAAGAGGGATAATCGTCTGTATTATAGAATGGGTTTTTATCCCCCAGCACCTTACCCCCATGCCTCCTCTGCCAAAATCATTTTTAATCTTCTTTTCATGTCCATTAACATCATGCTGGCTGGCTGTACTTTTCAGCTGAGCCATATAAAGAACGGAGTTAAGCTCATCTCCGTTCACTCTAATGGACCGTTTTTTCACGGCAATGGCGGATCGTGGAGCCTCAAAATAGTTCCCGGAAGTTAGCCTAAATACAAAATGTACCCTATACGTTTTATTTTAAATTGGTGCATTTATTGACTTCTAATTACAAAAAAAATAGTAAATATACACGCACACACAAACTGCCCACCAAGCACTTCCAGGAACTATTATTGTGCCATGGTTTTTCCTCTCCATGAACCATGTGACCGTTGAAAATGTCGAACTTCCGTTGGCGTAACTCTGTTATTTCCATGGCTCTGCTGTTCAGCGGTGAAGCAAAAACATGGCTCCTTCTACCACACATGATGTTCCTCCCCGCTGAACCCTGTAGGTGAGGCACGTCATTGTGTGAGGAAGGCTGCATTGCCCGTTTGTCGTCTGCTACAGTCACACCCGCCACTGAGACAGTCTCCCACCCCACATCACCATGCCACCCCTTTCCGTCTGGACATTGTTGTGTGCCGAGCGAGGTGCCGGTACAGTAGGTGTCAATCATATGATTATTAGATGATTGGGCCACCTTCAGCTGATCAGAACAAACGATTGACTGATTTTCTAGCACGGGTGCGAGCAGACGATTGGACAACTCTCAAACATAAACACATAATTACTTTTGACACTAAGTAAAATACTCCTCTGGCCACTAATTGGCCTCTGGTTCACTAACCAGCTGACAAACAGTTTTCAGTTGAGAGTTTCCAGACTGATATTCAGAGCCAAGCATGCCATAGAGGGTGATATTGGGGTGGTTTTGCCAGGCTAGCAGCAGGGATGTCTCAATCGCATGAGATGTACAGTATGCCTTTCGTCAATTTTCTTTACAAATCTGCTGTGGACATCTGTGCATGATTTACACAACATCAGAGTTGGGGATTTGTGCCAAAATACCGGCTGGTAATGGAGCAAATCCTACAGCAGTTGACAGTCATTCACATTTCAAATTTCCATGAGATTTGATTCCAGTAAGACTCAGAAAGAAACATCTGTGAGGGGGAAAACAGTGGTATGTGATCAGTCCTTAGTGCAACAACACTGCGTCTGTTATCTCTCTAGCCCAGATGAACCATGACACACTTCAACTGACATCTCGGAAAATGACTCCGTCACCCTTATTGTGTGTGTGGCACTGTGTTGAGTTTAGAGGAAGGCCACTGTGCAACACGTAAGGAAGTGAGGAATATTGTACCGCTTTAGACCCTAAACTCTCTCCTACCCCCCCGGTGTGTAGCCTGGGGGTACCATCCTGATCTCGCGAGCTTCCGTTGATTTACGCCGTGAGAATCGGTCTGGAAAGCCTATCAATCATTGTAAATGTGTCCAGGTAGCAACTGAACTTAACAGTCAGCGTCGTGTTGATGGCCATACTGGCGTGGTTTAGCTGTGCCGACAGTGAAAACGACAAATCAACTGCCCAGTACCTGCCATTAACAGTTTCAATGTACGGCTCCCCAGATGGAGTTGTGCCAACAATTCATCGGCCATGTCAGGTTACTCAGTATAACCAGTTTGAATGTAAGGCCAAATTCGACCATATTCTGTAACAACCTTGAAGCTGGAGATTGGCTTCAGAAACAAACGGCACATTGGCCCATACGGGGAGTCGGTCTGGAGTCATCTGCCTCCATCTGTGTTTCTGTCATCTTCCCTTTCTCTTTTCTGTTTACTTTGTAAACCGATACCGGTAGCTATCCGCTTTGAATGTCAGCCTACCTTTTATCTCTGGCCTTTTACAGTAATGTAGCCCAGCGTTACAGACTAGATAGGCAGGGCTGTACTGTAGCTGAACATAGCTGTGCCTGCATAGCCACAAAGGGCCTCTAACTCTCCACACAGTGGAGCCCTTGGTGATGCTTATTGGCACTACTGGCCAATAAATAAGCCACCTGTTCATAGAGCATTTCAGGATAAAATGCTTATTACTCATTCTGTTCTTGGCCTGCTAATTGTATTTACAGGCATTTACATTATTTTAAATGTTTACACCTGACCTGGGAGGGGTGGGTTTGGGTCTTATTCAACAATTGGATAAAGAAGACTACCATCCAACATGCAGCCCTATCTCCATTTCACTTTGATGTATGTAACCTGTGATGTAATAGACTGTAACTAACAACAAGACACTTCTTGGACTGTTATTTGTGCTGTATACAGTATCAGCTACTACTACTTAATTGTACCTTTCAGGTGCTGGTTTGTTTGTTGCATTGTCCTTTGACCCTATCATGTTTCCAGGGCTTTTCTTTACAAGGCTGAGGTAGATTTAGTGTGTGGTATACAGAGCTTTGCTCCCCTTAGGGAAATCTGTTGCATGAGCCCTCAGGAGCTATTTGTGGCAGCACAAAGTTCACAATGGACAAAGCCGGGAACCCAAAACACATAGGCATTTACTGAATTCGCTTTAAAAGATAGACTATTTGACAATGATGCCATTCATAATTATCTGCTCCTCCCATGAACACTGCTGGCACATAAACAAAGTATTGTGTGCGACATTAAAATGTCTGTGTACCTTTTGTTTTTTTAAAGGATAGCCCATCCAATATTGTCTCCAGGTTCTTTCATGAAATGAATGCATTAATCTCAATCCCATAGATTTGAAACATAAAACTAAACAATATGTCAAAACATTGGTGTTAATAAAGAGTAGGCAGACAGGATGGGTTGGTCACATGTGCCTCTTCCTGTTCCTATCCCATGTGTGGCGCATGTGCGCCCGTGCCATCCTGCATGACTGTGTTCATTATTCATGTCATGTGGTATGCTCTTGGAGTCTCTCTCCTAACGTCTGTTGTTTAAAGATGCACAGTCAGAGGAGGGGATACAGTAGGTAGGGCTGATTGAAATTCACACGTACCCCACCCTTAGAATCGGCCAGACCTCTTGACCCAAATCTCATCCGCTGCCGGAATGCCAGCTGAATGAGGCTGTGTGCAAGACAACGGGTGTGAGGAGAATATTAACTTTCTCTCTCTCGGTCTCTGTCCCACTCCCATAAGAAATCCTCTGTAATGTCTCTAAATCATGTGTGTGTGTGTGTGGGCTGAGCTCACAGCACATCTTGCAGAGGGATGAATGGCACTATTATCTTGTTTCAGTCTCTCAGCTCTCCTCCTCTCTCTATCCATCGGCTGTCACGCACCTATTCTTTGTCAGTCTTAAACACTCCCTTGAGGTGTTCACCTCTGTCAGTATGTGACAAGGCCCCTGGGTCACGTTTGTTCCCATTTGTCGTGTTTGCAACATATGACTTGGCATATCTGCAGCACAAGTCTCGAGGCGCTTTTTCTAAGATCTTGGACTTGTTGGTATTGGGACTCTGACTAGGCCATTGGACTCGCTAAATATACTAGTCGGACTCGACAAGTACAGGGTTTTTCCTGCATAGAGAATTAAGAGCCGGCAGCCTCGCCTCTGATATTAAGTGTTCCGTATCGCTAGCGTATTTCTGTCACAAAGAAGGGAGTTGGAAACACAAAAACAGAGTTACAGTGCTTAACTGCACACGTTGAACAGAGTGGATAGAAAGCGACTGTGAAAATGGGCGTGTTAAATTATGTGGAATTTAAATGTACATACAGTAAATATTGGCCCATTTAAATTATCAAACTATTGCCATGGGCGTTTCACTTGTCATTGACTTGTCTGCTTCTTATTCAGTAGTACACCATGGGCGTTTCACTTGTCATTGACTTGTCTGCTTCTTATGCAGTAGTACACCATGGGCGTTTCACTTGTCATTGACTTGTCTGCTTCTTATTCAGTAGTACACCATGGGCGTTTCACTTGTCATTGACTTGTCTGCTTCTTATGCAGTAGTACACCATGGGCGTTTCACTTGTCATTGACTTGTCTGCTTCTTATGCAGTAGTACACCATGATCGGTTCATTCTGAGCTCTGATGCAAGTTGTTTTTCCGCATTCGGAGGATACCATATAGTCTAGACTGTACAAACCCTCTGTGACGTCACCCATAGCTTTTCTCATGTACAGATTTCAGCATCTTGCTGTGCTGGTCGATGGCTGATGCCATTTTCGCAGTATCTCACTCCGCCTATCCATTATATGGTATAAATGTATGGCTAATATACACAATTTTTTAAATTTTTTTTAATTAAACCAGGCTTTAAACCTGTGTTAATTTAGCTGTTAAGTCAGACGTCTGACAGTATAACATTGAAGTCTATGGGAATTGGCTTCCTTTTGCAGCCAGCCTCAAGTGGCCATTCGATGAACTGCAAATTTAGGCATCGGAGGTTCTCTCTTGGAGGATACAGACCTATCGGCTTGAAAAATAATATCCGGAAATAAACAAATCACTAGAAAATAAGTCTCACTTAGGATTGATTGTAGAGCATGTAGCACAGAACAGATTAAAGTTAATATTTAACTTAAATTACTTTATAACTAAGGTTATTTACAGTACATTAGTTGATATGATGGACACTAGCCTACTCCCCAACCTATTCTAAGATACATGGGAATGCCATAAGATGTAGGCTAATTTATCGCTACCTCCTCTGAGAAATATGAGGTGGTCTTTCTTGACTACAGTCCTTAACACGTACACTGGCAGGTTGACGCACACAGACATGCACTGATCTTTACTGTATACTATTATGTTGGCAATGGTGACAATCTAATATCAACTATGCCATACACCGGACCCACGCACGCACACACACCATGCTGCTTTTATGTTATATTTTAATCCTTCTTTTTCCATAATAAATATATTTTCATGTTCCTGGATTTATTAATCCTTTCTTCCCCACCCTTAGCCACCTCTGGCTTAGCCCTATGGGGGGATACCTATTATGGAATGGCATTTATTTTTGGCATGACTACAGCTTTTCCCTCCTGAATCCAGTCACAGTTATTGTTATTATTGTGGACCACAGGTGTCAGACAATGAGTGGTAGTAATTCAGGTTCAACTTTACCCTGCAAGAGAACTAGAATTATATGATGTAAACACATAGTCTTGGTCTTGCAATGAGGAGTCTATGGACTTTTTGCAAGGACTGAGTTCCACTACACCAATTTCAAGAGCTGGTTCTCTAACATCAGACCATAGACACAGACTATGTAGGGATGTTCACGGTTAACCAACAATAAGATCTAGTTTATTCATACAAGACGTAGTTACAGCCCGATCGGTATGCTGCGGCATTCCAGTGCACTGGTGACGTGTGTTGCTTTCCAGCGCTGGATAAATCAAAGCGAGTAGCAAACTAAATCTTCCTATCCCTAATAATTCTACCTATGAATATATTTGTTTTAATATTTATTCAAATCTGTTTGAAGCTAATATCTTATCTTACACCAAAATTGTGCATGGGAAATCATTTGTGCCGATGGAAAAAGTATATAAAAAAAATATCCCTGATTTGTATATTTGTTGCCCGAACAACCAGGAAATAAAATGCCCTAGCCACGAGAAGTGTTAAACTGTAGTCTTGGTTAATTTTTGGAAATATAAAGCATATATTTTCATTACATCTGTAAAATACGCTAACAAAACCGGTGCCAGTACACCATCCAGCACTTGTGAAACCGTTTGCATAAAAGACGTCTTAAGGCCACCGCCCACTGAAGGCGTCAAATTTTAGAACAAGTTCTTTTTAACAGCGCAACGCCCACTGGCGCACCATCTGATGCGCGTCAATGCCAAGGTTTAGAACGCGGTTCTATTTCTTGGGCGTCAAGCCATAAACATGCGTTGAATATCTGCAGGTGTCTGAGCTCCTCCGTCAGTTTTTCTTTACCTTTCGAACGCTGCATTCCTTGACGCACCCCAGATGACGCGGCCATTAGGCGGTGGCCTTTAGTTACAATTCTTCTAATTCTGAAGCACTTCATCCCAAACCAAGCTGCTCCAGTTGGTGTACCAGTGTAGCAGCAGGTCAATTGCTCTACGGGGGGTGTTCCAGATGAGAGCTGACACACTGAGACCTGACACACTGAGACAATTTCAGTCAAGAACAAAACGTTTCAATTGCTTAGCTATTATGTTACAGTTCAATATAATGCGAGCGGGGGGCACACAAGTTGTGGGTGAGATTCAGTGAGCTCAAAGAGTTTTGAGCAGCAATTTAAAATGTGGCTATATTTTATATTTTTTCTTCAAATGTCAGTGAAGAGAGTAAGTGAGCTTGCCATACTTGTGACTATTAGCACGTAAACTCCAAGCGGTATCCTTGCTGTATCCATTCTCCACTAACCTCAAGCATAGGGTGAGGCTTACAGGTTACAAGCTCTCTAGACAGATTGTAAGCATTTTGTATTGATCAAACCCAATAGGAAGAGTTGATGGCATTGCTGCTACTATAGCTTTAAGAGCTTTTATTGAAAATAACTTCAGTTCCTCCTACTGTGGTCAACAGTGAGGTGTACAAAGAGATACAGTTAACTTGCCAGTATTCTCACAAACAAAATGAGAGAGGCAGCTTGAGCTATAGCTGCATAATTGTGTCGTTTATCTTTTAGATCAGATTCTGCCCGTTAGTAATGTGTTAGTAATGCGTTTAGAATATTATGACATCTCACGTAGACTCGTAAAGCATGGATGGATGGGGCCTGTCAACAGCTCAGCCACCAGTCCACACTACAAAGGAATCTCACAGTGTCACCGATATGTGGTAAGACATAATTATATTACAGCAATATAGAAGATGTAGCACCACATCTTTGAAGTAAATGGACTGCATTTAAAGTGCTTTTCTAAGCTTCCGGCCACTCATTGCTTCACATTCATATACACACCAATGGTGTCAGCCATGCAAGGCGCCATCCAACCACCGTGAGCTGTTTTCGACCATATCGCCCAGCCTAATGTTACTTCCTGTGTGTGTGTGTCTGCGTGTGTGTGTGTGTGTGTCTCTGTCTTTACATGTGTATTTTTGCTTGTGTACTAAGAGATGAGGCAGGGTGCCCTATGCCACACTGCCAGGGTGCAGGAGGTCAGTGGCAGCTAAGCGAGAGGCGTATAACCTATGGCCTGTGTCACACCCTGACATGAGGTGGACAGTCAGACAGACATCTGGTCTTTTTATCCTGGATTGATTAGTTCCCCTGGCGTCCATTCTGCTTTTCTCTCAAATCAACAACTTCCTATTTCTGTCCTTTATCGCTGCCTTGGCTCTCTGTTTATCTGTTTCTGTGTCCTCTATCTCTTCCCATTATTTTTGTTGAGCTCAATTTGTCTAGCCACACTCGCCATCTCTCGTCGACTATTTATAGTCTCTTCCCCTGCAAGTACCCTATTCAGACCTGAATGCAGAACGCCTGTACGGCAGACTATGTACTCAAACATCTCTCTCGAAGGTATTTTAATCATATTTAAGTTAGTCAGAATGAGCAGAGGTAGATGAGCCCTGTCCAAACCGGCGAGGTCTGTTAAAAACACAGTTTTCTACATATTGATCCAGTTTGTATGACCTCTAATAAGCACGCAGCGACATACAAGCACTTTGTGGCTACAAACAACATTGGTTATAAATATGGAAACAAGGTTGCGTGTCTCACCCACCTCAAGTGTTTGTCATTCTGTTATTGGCGCACGCTTCGATTTCTGTCCTGATATGCACTTGTGTTTAAAGCCAGCCCTCTAACAAAGCGCCCTCCTCTACCCCCTCCCCTCTCATTGTCCTCCTCCTAGTCGCACAGGTCTGTAGCCCTCCCCCTACACAACATAAACTGTTAGCTGGGGCAGCGTTACAGACTTTGTGTCGTGAGTTTAGTGAGCTTGTTTGTGTTGGTTGCAGTGAATATATAGCGGACCAGTCCCTGTGTGTGACGTTCTCCTCCCTTCTCCTCTTGATGTGGTGCGAGTAGGTGCACACACCCACCTAGCATGTAGACATGCTCGAATCATGCCAGCGCACACACACACACACGCACGCACAGTTTGCTGGTTTAATGTCTAAATCTGTCACAACACCCTGTCTATGTGCTCTGTTAGGCCCAGCAAGCAGGAAGTGTTGCTGAGCCTCTTCACTTAGAAAACCGCCCGCTTGCGTGTGCATGTGCGCGTGCGTGCATGTGCTCACTCGCGTGATTCTGATTCGGTAGTTGAGGCCAACTTTGGCTTTGTCTGTGAGTTCATGCTCGGTCTCTCTCTCTCTCTCTCTCTCTCTATCTCTCTCTCTCTCTCTCGTCTGTCTGAGACAGAGCGAGGGTGCATGCGCGCGCCTCTACAGCGTCGGGCAGAACAGGAAGCAGTGAGGTGGGGCTTTGTGTGTGTGCGCGCGCGTGTGTTTGTGTGTGTGTGTTCGCTGCTCTCTCTTCCTCTTTGTCTCGTTCACTCACTCTGGATTTAGACTGGCTTGTGGTTCCTAGCGGGAAGAGCATCCTGGATTTAAGGGGGCAGGAATAGCCCGTGTGCGCGCGCTCGTGTTTGTGTGTGTTGTATGGGACAGCGGTGAGGCTTGGGAGGGGGTTGCTAACAGAGAACCGGGGGCCAAACATGGCCAGTGAGGAAGTTGTGGAGGAATACGCAGGGGAGTTTGCGACGGAGGCGCCCCCACACACCGAGCAAGAGGACTGGGAAACTTTGGTAGGAGATGCTAGCTTGTGCTGAGCTAAGCGTTGCTGACTGTGGTAATAAAAGGTCATTAAAGGCAGTAGCGTGCTGTGGCCGGAAAATACCCAGAGTAATGGGGTTTTAAAAATTATTTTGTGGTCTTTCTGATGTTGAAGCACACAGCATTATGCACGGGGATGGTTACAATCAGTGCATTTATGATTTTGTATGAGTTTGCTTTTCATAGCAATCAAAATGTTACAAACTTGAATATGATTTAAATGCATGACATTTAGTCTCATTCTAAATGTAACGTGTGACCATGTTTGTTTCAACTATAACATTTCAATGAGTCACAGAAGTGCTAGTCCTCCTATCAGTTCTTCTAGCTTCCTCGCTCACTTCCTGTAATATTTCTGAGCTTTCGTTTTTGTGTGTGTGTCTGAACACCATGGACTGGCATGTTTTTGTTACGGGTACCAGGGATTAAATGGAAGTGGGTTGTAAAGTGGTGCGTCACAGCATAAATGCTCTCTTCCTGTTGCTCAGGACGTGAATGTTGCTGGTTCCACTGCTGGTCACAGCAGGACTTTTTGCTGTTCGCCAACAGGCTCCTTGTCATGGGCTAGAGGAACCCAGATTATGTGTGCTTGTCCTTTTTGTGTGTATCTGTTTGTTGTAGCCTGGGTTTATTTGTGGGGAACCTGTAGCTTTATATGGTTCTGCATTTGTGTGTGTATAGATGTATTTGTATTTTTGCATTTGAGCCTGAAATTTGACCTTATTTTTTCTAGGTAGGATCATTTTTAATGTTTCAGGATTTAATTTGACAATAAATCGGCATCAGCGACGTAAACAAACGCATACAACACATGCCATTTAACATTGTTTATTCATACCATATTTGTTTATATTGCTGAGATCATTCAGAAGCCAATCCAGACATTGCAAGGTCTCTACTAGGGGTGCACAATATATCGATTCAGTATCGTTATCGCAATATCACGTTGCGCAATATCATATCGAAGATGTTGC
>JAODUH010059838.1:0-13984 GCA_027564835.1 Typhlichthys subterraneus | reverse complement strand
CAGACAGACTAACAGGCAGACAGACAGGCAGACAGACAGACACACAGGGAGACATACAGACTGGCAGACAGACACACAGGGAGACATACAGACTGGCAGACAGACTAACAGGCAGACAGACACACAGGGAGACAGACAGACTGGCAGACAGACTAACAGGCAGACAGACAGGCAGACAGACAGACACACAGGGAGACAGACAGACTGGCAGACAGACTAACAGACAGACAGACAGGCAGACAGACAGACACACAGGGAGACAGACTAACAGGCAGACAGACTAACAGGCAGACAGACAGACACGCAGCATGTCATGCCTCAGTGTGCAGTACAGACAAAGCCCTGTAGGGGATGAACTAGTACTCATGGCTATAATGTGTGTTGGCCGCTGTATGAGTAAGGAGCGCTGCGGCAGAGGAATAGGCTTTAACAAGCTGCATGAATATTGCATCAGCTGCCTGCTCCTTGTAGTTTAAAAACAACAACAAAATAAAACATGCTTATC
The DNA here is from genome assembly GCA_027564835.1 of Typhlichthys subterraneus. NCBI lineage: Eukaryota > Metazoa > Chordata > Actinopteri > Percopsiformes > Amblyopsidae > Typhlichthys > Typhlichthys subterraneus. The sequence continues at coordinate 13,479 of JAODUH010059838.1, read as the reverse complement.
TCCACCAAGAGAGGAGAAAAGTGCGTGCGTGTGCGTGCGTGCATGCGTGTGTGTGTGTGTGTGTGCGTTTGCTCCAGTTCAGCGCTAGCCTGCCCAAACCTTCAAAGGAACGAGATGTGTTCAAATCCATCTCGTTTTAACATCTCCCACCACGCTCGCTGGGACCGATAGTATCAACCCCACACCCCACCCCCCTGCCGAGACACACACACGCACACGCAAACACAAACACACACACATAAACACACACACGCACATGCACGCACACAGCCACCACTTTAATCCATCGCTCGCATCATTTCCCATGCTGATGTCTTACAGATGCAGTCAGTCCACTGCAGCGGGCCATGGTGCGTTAGTGAATACCAATGTGGAGTAACTAATGGCCCCCATCACGGAGTCAAAACCTTGACCTTTTGTCAGGTACTGAACACATGGTGATAATACGGTCCACCATCAGTCCCCGTGGTCCGGCTGTATCTCTCTGCTTGGTGTTGTTGCCCACACGGCACCCATCACATCCTAACTGGCCTGGAAGGGTTTCTTTCCACTCAAGTGGCTTTTAAGGATGTGTCACACAAAGATTTGATCATTTATAAAAAAGAGCACTTCTGGTCTCTTACGTGGGCGTGTCTCCAACTGCATTTTGCTGTGGAGGCTGATGTAGGCAGATACATCTACCACGCGTGGCCTGGAACAAAGTCAATTTAACTCAAAACAGTTCACAGTAGAAATACAGTTGTGGCCTCAGTTTGATCGAAGGTACTTGGGAATTAATGTAATATACCCAAAATACCCATTAACGCCCCCAGAGATAAATGATGGGCAGTAGTAGTGAAAACCTCCCCATTGACTTGCATGGAATGCTGGGTCGTTCTGGGCTGCATAAAGGGTGAAGTGTTGCCTCCCTGGGCAACACTGTGGCCTCACAGCAAGAAGGTCCCGGGTTCAAACCTCTCCGGGGGCTCCAGTTTCTATAACTCTCTCTAAAAACATGTCAGGCTTCCTTCTCCTGTCAGTGTCATCTGACCAGAGACACTGTCAACAACCAGGAGTTGGTCCCCGGGCGCTGCACAGCGGCTGCCCACTGCTCCCTTAAGGGATGGGTTAAATGCAGAGTAGGAATTTCGCTATGTGTATGTGTATGTGTATGTGACAATAAAAGCACCTGTACCTCCTTCTAAACATCGAATGTGCACGTCCCGTCCATTGGAACCTCTCTCTGTAAATCTCCCTGTTTTACCTTTATGCAGGGTGAGAAACATGTGAAGGGGGTGTGGCTTGTTGCCATGTGAATACTGTCATATGATTATGTGATTGAGTGCAATAGAAATATACTTGACGTGACGTGACTGAGTTAAACTGACCCGTGGAATCGTGTGTGGCAGACACATCAGAGGTACTGTCTGTTTCTAGGGGGGGGGGGGGTGTAATTAAAGTTGGTCTCCTCGATCGTGTTATTGTTCCCATAGACCAGACACAGTGACTTTTTATGTATAGGGAGGGGTGTGCTCTCAGGAGGGTAGAGAGTCCGTTCACGATTGTGAGGAGCGTATCTCTAAATATGAAGACACAATTAAATATTTAATCTCGAACCTAACAAAGTTCAGAGTCAATTTAAGGCTAAGAGAGATTGCTTTTAATTAGATGTGTGTTTTTCACACGTGCGCGCGCACACACACACACACGTACACACATGCACGCACACACACACACACACACACACACACACACACGGCCTGTGACAGGACAATCCAGCGCAGCGGCAGAGTGGCTTGTTAAATTTCCACCGTAATTAATCTTTACGCCCCAGACCAGCAGCCGTCGCTGACCCGTATTTACCGCGCTGCGTTCGCGACACGCTCGGCGAGTCTGCAAAAATTGCACCGCAGATTAATACCACATCATTATGCATTTAAGGTAACACAATTAAACATCTTGTTATAGTCACCGGGCCCTGCGGTGTCGCACGCCCACTCGCCTGCAAGCGACACAACGTTTAAAGGAAAACTCCTCGTTTGAGGAGTAGAGAGGGCTGGGCAAGGAGGGGTAGTGGTGAGCGCCGACCGCTCACAGCTCAGGTCAGGTCTCCCTGCATTTCAAAGCAAAACAATGTTATTGCAATGCTGGCGTCCACCACACGAGGCAGTAGTGGGCGGTCCTTTTTTCACAGCATGGTGGCGGTGAGGCTGATGTTGTGCTGCTACTGTGGCATGTGTGTGTCTGTGTAAAACGCAACTGCGTGTGTGCGTGTATGTTCGATGCGTGCATGTGTGTTTATGTGTGTGTGGTGATTTTTTGTGGAGACACTGTATTATGACTACAAGCGCAACCTGGTCGTTTCTGCAGCAGAACCTGACAAATGGATTTACAGCATAAAGGCCTTGAGATTATTGTTGTGTGAGCCTGAATCATCTGCCACTGTGGCCCTCAACTGTCCTCTTCAACACAAACACCCTCCTCGAGGGATAGCCCGGCCAGCTTGTTATGACCAGGTAATGGGGCTCATGGGAAATGTAGTCTTTACTCTGGGAATCTCTATTGCTTCTGCTACAACTCCTCATAGTACCGTTAGCCGTTAGCAACAGTAAATCTCGCCAGGTTAAGGGACTTGTGTTCTCCATTTTGTTTTGTCACAAGTATGAATATCTTACATTTTGTGCTGATAGACAACCTAGAATTACAATTACTGACATGGATTATGTGATTCTTATTATCTGCCATTATGCCTTTGGCAATTATATTTAATTATAATTATATAATATAATTATTACCATGCCTTGGTGATATAACTCAGACTAGAACACAAAAATAATGTATTCAGTGCCTAGTGAGTGTTGTCTCATATCATATTTATCACGCAGCACAACTACAATGAATGGAAAAATCCAATTTAACAACGTACGAAAAGTACGGACATTTGTGAACACTTGTTTGTTGAGGTTCCTCCAGTCCAAGTGTCACTTCCACGTGTTCGTCCATGTTTTCCACCTCGTGTTCCAGTTTCTGCCCCATGTTGATTATTAGTTTCACCTGCCCCTCGCTCGTCTTTGTCCAATGGTCTGTCTTGTGTCTGTTGTTAAGCCCTTGTGTTTTCGTTAGTCTTCGTCACAGTGTAAACGTATGTTCGGTGTCTTTGTGTTTTGGTCCTTACCGCCTGTTCACCGTAACAGGGAACAGGGATTCCATCCCACAGCAGTGTCACCACGGTGACCAGCGTGAGGAGGAGGAGCCAGGCTGTTGTGGCTGTGTATGGCTCTTCAAGCTTTCCAGTGGTATAATATGTATTGCCAAGAAGCATTGTTACAACAATGAAATAATCAACCAAACACAAATGTCCTTTCGCTTTGTGTTATGTTTACATTCCTTATAGGTGACATTGTGTACGGTCCCTTTAAGAGCCCGATATAAACCACCCAGCCCACTAGCTGGGACAACATGGACACAGGTTTGACGGCGAGCGTATTTGATGGCTGGCTTTCAACCCCCCCCCCCCCCACCCCCCATATTTTTTTCATTTCTCTGCTTTTTTCTACGGTGTCAGAAACTATCTTGCCTGTTATGGAGGCAGTGGTGTGTGCATGTGTGTGTGCATGAGTCTGTGTGCATGTATGTGCGTGTGCGCGCATGCATGCGTGTGTGTGTGTGTGTAGATGTGTGTGCACATTTTGGTGCGTGCGTGTGTGTGTAGGTGTGTGAGTGTGTGTTGCTCAGGGCTACAGCAGAGTTTTCGGGCAGAGAGAGAAGCTCCTCCAGATTAAGGGCTGAGATCACAATTGCTAGTGACTGACAAGGCAGACCTGTGGGAGGCCTGTTTAGGAACCAGTGGCAGGGTCAGATGCAGGTGAAGGAAGGAGAGGCACTGATAGCTAAGTCCTTAGGCAGCCATCTTTGAAACGCCTCAAGGCAGTTATTAGGGAGACTGTATTGAAGTGAATGCGGTGAGAGCAATAACTACACTTTCAATGGTCACCGGGACATAAACACTGCATGAATACAATCGCAAGTCAAATCTGATTAAACTTGCTTAAAATGTTTTGGTGATTTTGTCCCAAAATAAGGTTTAAAAAGGTAGTTGTACTTGCACTACATATGCGTAACAGCGTCGCAATGTGCTATCTTAGTGTTCTCTGTGCGTGTTGAAAACAATAATCCGATACTTCTACACTCTGAAGCCTCTAGCTATAGTTTAATTTCACCGTGAGAATCAGTCTGGAAAGCCTCAGAATCTCGCTCGTATCAACGATGGCGTAGCACTACGCTTTGCTTCACAATGTGTTTCCATGTGTGGAGCGGCGTCGAGAAGGATGCGCGGAGGGATATTGTTAGCAAGTGTTCTCTAAAATGACTAAACCTGCCTTTGATGCTTGGCAGTTAAAAAGCAGACCATTTGCTCTGTTGGGTGGAGGGTCTCCAACTGCCATATTTGCAGTTTGATAATTCACAAGCTATAGTTTAGGAATGCACCGATTTTGCTAGGTGCATACTGTATACCAGAGGTCTTCAAGGGCGTCCCCCAAATGATTTGATCCCAAACGTATTTTCTTTCAAAAATGTAAATGTCAGAAAATATACATTAACATTAATATAACCTGTGCTATACATATTTAAATATGAAAATTATTTTAATGGCTTAGGTAGTAGCCTACTTGTATACATGGCACTCTAAGACTTACACATTATTGTAAGGTGTCCGAAAAACGTTGAAGACCTCATATATGTACTTTAGTATCGTGTTCTGCATCACATTTGAACTTTGCTATATATCCACATTGTAGGACACTTTAATTCGCATGCATGTGGATTTGAATTACAATCGCTTTAACCGTGTTTGTGATCAATAGTAACAAAGTACTTTGATAGATTTAAGAGATGTATTTGAGAAGGTTGTAATGTGCTAAACATCCCTTCAAGGACTATGTGGTTGATCTGCTCTGTTGTCGTATTAGTTAAGATGTGGTTGTGTTTCTCACAGGAAATATCACTTATATATATTATATATACAAATATACAGAAAACACACACACACACACACAAACGTGGCAATACAAATACACAGAAAACACACACACACACACCACATCACGTGTCAATACAAATACACACACACACATTATGTGGCAATACAAATACACAGAACACACACACACCATGTGGAAATACAAATACACACACACACACACACACACATGTGGCAATACAAATATACACACACATACACACACACACATGTGGCAATACAAATACACACACACAAATAAAAGATGCGATTTATACCACTTGTTTAATGAGTTTTGTGGAGAAAAATTGAATTACCCCCGAAAGGCATTTTAGGGGCATTCCACTGGCCATTTATACCCCCCAAATAAACAAATGGTCATCATTAAAGCTATTACGTTGTGCCTGATGAAAAGGCATTTATATTCAAATCACATCCAAACAGTTTGGCTGCTCCATTAACAGTGTTGGCGATGCAAATGTGTGTCGTGGATGTACAGCGTCAAATGGACAGACGGCAGCATTTGTGTATTAAATACACATTTTTGTGAACATGCTGAAAGGACAAAGATATCTGAGCCTTTCTTACACGGAGTCTGACATACTGTCAGCATTCTGCTGAGTGACGTCAGAAGTGGACAAACGTGAGCGTTAAATAAACACTTGGTTCTTTTAACTGTGTGTGATGGTGTGTGTGCGTGTGCTTTTTGTTGGTTGACAAACTGCCTTTGCTAATTACGCTGACAAGCCCATCAATGTGTTCATGCACTCAGCACGCCAAAACCATTATTTTTGTCTGCATTAATTATTAGATGTTCATATGGTGAATTTGACAGGATGTCCCAGCCAATCAGTGATTAGCTGCGGACGCCTTTTTTGCGTATGTGCTGGGGAGAGAGGTGGGTGGGGGGGGGGGTTTATTTGTAAAAAATATTTTATGTTGGTATGTTATGTCTCTCTCTCTTATATCTCCCTCCATTTCATTTCTATCCACCCTCTCTCTCTCTTTCTCTGTCTGTCTCTCTCTCTCTCTCTCTTTCTCTCCACCTCTCTCTCTCCTTTTATTTATGTCTCTCTCTCTCTCTCTCCTTTTATTTCTCTCTCTCTCTCTCCACCTCTCTCTCTCCTTTTATTTCTCTCTCTCTCTCTCTCTCTCTCTCTTTCTCCACCTCTCTCTCTCCTTTTATTTCTCTCTCTCTCTCCACCTCTCTCTCTCCTTTTATTTCTCTCTCTCTCTCTCTTTCTCCACCTCTCTCTCTCTCTCTCTCTCTCTCTCTCTCTGCGGTAGCTCGATGCCCACTACTCTCTCTGGAGCGCTGTGAAGAGACACTTAAAAGTGACAAAGCGGCCATTTTCCATTTTCAATTTTCGGCGCGCCTGGATGCCGATGGGTAGACCTGGGGTAAAGGGATGGCTGCCGGCTGACGCAACGCCACGGCAACGGCAGTCATGCAACAAAGATGGCTGCAATGAGCAGACTTACCTGCAGATGCACTTCTTTCGTGTGGATATTGGAAGTTAGTTTTTAGGTCTGTTTGATGTTGGGCTGAGGAGAGGTGTGTGAACGTTCGTGCATTTGTGTGTATGTGTGTGTGTGTGTGCGTGCGTGCGTGCATGTGTCCACGTCAAACACATACTGTACAGTATGTAATGAAAAGCAATATTTTTTTGTGGAGAATTAACCTGGAATGTATTCAGCGTGTCCATAGCAACGCGAGTTTTGCTGCTACACAACTGCAACATCGCTCGGTCACTAAATAAAAAGCATCCTTTTCATAGAGCCGAGGCACTTAATAGAGCCATTTATTGTACCAGTACATTTGGAGAGGAGAAACTAGGCTTTTTCAATATTGCAACTGTACAATTATTGATGTTGAAAATAAGAATATATCCACATGAGTCAGATATTATTGTATCATGAAATAACATGCCCTTTTGCCGTGGTTACAAATGCACAGATTTGATCTGATACAATATAATAATAATCACATGTCTAACATACGCTACATTTTACACCTCTTTTAAATCTTTTTACATTCCTATTTAACGCGGATATTCGATATCGGAGGAGGTCTCTTCGTCCAGCCAGGCCGGTATAATCGATTGTACGTAAAATAAGCAGAATACACACACAACAGGCGCCATGAACTGTGCAATAAGTGGTCTGTTCCCAGACATCAATCGTGTGCAGTTAAGGGCCCCTACATACGCAGACACACATTACTGCAGTAGTCTGGTTAGAAGAAGTGCCTTGCCCCCATACAGGGCCATTAGCCAGTGAAGCTAGAACGCATTGCACTCAATGCATTTATCTGCCTACTGTGCAATGCATGTGCTGTAAATGACTGTGTTGTTTATTAATGTGTTGGTGCAGAAGACATATTTCCAACCACAGCTGTACTGCACCTACTGAAATAAGCATTAAATACACCAAGTAAGACCACAGAGCAAACCATTCCCATATTATTTCTCAAATCTGATATTCCAATTACATCCTGCTAATTCTGCATAGGCCTATGCATCCCCCATCCCATTGGCTGCGCTTCAAGTGCGTCTCCACGCGATTGGTCCAAAGTTGCCCCTGCTGTGTTCAAAGGAAGACAGTTTTCAAAACAAAAAAAAACTATAAATTAGATAAGAATTTTAAAAAGCAGCCCCTCACAGGGAAATCTTCAAGTTGACCTTTTTGAGCATTCGGTGTAGAGCTTGCAGGTTGGAGTAATTATCACCGCTAATCGTGTGGTCTTCTCAGTGCTACAGTCCTTTCAGAGGTGGCTAGTGTGGTGGGGTGGTGCAGGGTTCATGTTCCGTTATTATTATTATTATTATTATTATTATTATTATTATTCCTATTCTCCATCCCGGCATGGTCTGACTTCAAAGAGGCCCGATGTGTTCCTCGGCGATCCAGGTTTCTATGTCTAATTAAGCGCTGGAGCAGGATCATGCTCCCACTCCCTTGTGTTTTTGTAAACAATCGATACGCCCCGCCGGTAACGAATGTTCCACCATCGAATTGATGAGGCTGTGAATCCAGAATAAGTCTCTGGAAAACTGAAACACCATCTTAGGTAATCAGCTAATTGAATTTAAACTAAATAATGTTGTTATGAAGCGAGATGCTTGCCATAAGCGTAGCCCACTGAGAGCACCGACATCAATTACAATTTAGCTTGCTGAATTATAACACAGATTTAAGTGTATTTAGCCAGCTCGCAGTACAATCCAGTGGAATATTAATCATGATTATGCTAGTTATGCAACTTTACAGCAGAATTAATGCTCTGTACACACTAGCTGACCTGCCAGACATTTGTCACGTCCCACAGACCAGAAGTCTTCTCTACAGAGAAAATGCATAAATCCATGAATGAATAAGTTCGTTCTAGGTTTACCTTAATACATTAATAAATAAGTCACAAGTCATGTTTTTAACCTCACAAATAAAAAAATACAGCATGGACTTTATTAACTTAATAATTAAACGGTTAACATAATAAATAAATACCCATTAACGTATATCACCACCAGAAACAACAATTTCAGCCTGTTATGGAAGCTAGTTGGCCATAGCCTGTCTGTCTACCGTGAGCTGTATGTCAATATCTCACAATTATCACAACAGGGAGATAAAATCTAATGTGTACGAGCATATATTGTTCACATTGAATGTTGCTAGTGTTTTTATCACCACTACGCAGGCTTGTTTTTATCTTGCGTAGTGGAGGTTAATGTTGTCATTCAAGATATTGTGCTCAGTGCTTTTTAATGAAGTGCTCCCCAGCCCTGGCAGTGCTAAACTGCCAGAAGAAAGCACTATGTGATCTAGCTGCACCCAAATGACAATAGACTGTACAAAACTTGATTTTATAGACTATATTTTATTTTCGGACTTTGGATTGTTCTATGTGTAACTGTGTTTTATCTGTAACTGTATGTCTGGTCGTTGTAAATGAGGATTTGTTCTCAATCGGCCTACCTGGTTAAATAAAGGTTAAATAAAAAAAAGTACATGTTAAAGAGTGAGCTAAATGTATAGTTTCCCCATTTAGGGTATTTCTGTAAACTAGACAGCATTTATACTGTGTTTTGCTGTGCTTGGTAGTGCCTGGTGCACACATGTTGTGATATCCAGCACAACCTTTCTCTGTTGAAGACTCTCCATTAACAGTATTAGTTCTGTTTTAAGGCAGTTGTTCCTTTTCGAGAAATACATCTTTCCAAAGGCAAACTTACCTTGTTGCAGTATTTTTAACAATTAATTTCAACAACAAACCCCATCTTGCTGTTAAGGCTTTGGACAAATGACTTGCTGGTCGTAGGGGGAGGGGTAGAGAGGAGCACAGCACATGCAGTATCTTATGTGCAGAACTGATGTATACAAATTGATGAGTGCTCCTTTACTTGTTACCTCATAACATAAATCTAATAACTGACTGTCGCCCAGACGACTTCCACACGACACATCTAATGTTTTGTTTTAGTAATATCTTGCTGATGTGTTGGTCATATACCTCCCTCCCCTTCACACGCACACACGTACACATGCACGCACGCACGCACACACACACACACAAGCAAACACCCTTTCCACACACACACACACAGACACACAACCCATCACTGTTACATCGATTGTGCTGCTGGCACCCATCTAGCCCACCATTGCATCCTGACCTCTAGCCGGTCACAAAACAAAAAAAGTGGAAATGTACCGCCGCCGCTGCTCAGTCAACGCCTTTGCCGTTGCATCGCCGGGGAAACGGACTGCGAGTGAAGAGGTGTGGGGGGGCGGGGTGGGCGGGGACAAAAGCCGAGGGCTATAGACACAAATGAGCTTGCAGAATATAAAAAACCACAAACTGACCGTGTCGTTCATGGCCCGCAGCTGGTAGGCAGCAGCCTGCATACAGATCTGTTGGTGGATTAAAGGCAGGGTCAGTTATTCTCCAGAACTCTCGCTAACATCACGCTCACATCACAACAATATCCCTCCCGTTGTTTGACAAGGCACACTAATTTGGCAAGAATCACAAGAAGCAATATTATTAGGAATACGAAAGAGAATCTCAAACGGTGTCGCACAAGCTGCAAAACGTTGTGGGACATTAGCAACTGTAACCAATGGGGGAATCAGAAAGGTCCATTGTCATAGCCCAGCTGCACAGATGATTGGATGAGAGGAGAAGTTGCCTCTCAAGGATGAAAATAAAGAAATAAAAGAGTCATCACTAAGCTAGGAAACGACTAAAGCTGGCCCCACACACTACAAGGTTTTTAGCCCGGTTGTGGGTCCGATTTGCCCCCTCCCGACAATCGCGGGGGGCGAGGCTGGTCGGAACCAATCACCTGCCCAAATGATCCTGTAGTGTGAGGTGTTGCTGCAAAATGTAATAACCAAGTCATGATTTTTCCGTTTTCTCAGCCATGAGTTGACTTCATCCAGAGTTTTGTTTCTCTGTGCATAGCACACTCAGGTGCTACTACGGCAACGGCGATCTGTGTATTGGCGGCATGATTGACAGTCAACCTTCCTGTTTTGCTCACGTTTGACACGTGAGTTTCTGTGAGATCCCACACGTCCCTGGAATCCCACTCTGAAATTGTTTGGGATAAAGTGTTGGGTCTTGCAACTTGACTGAATCGTCTAGTGTGTGGTTATGTAGGATAACAAATATAACAAATCGGTCAAATCTGTCGTCATGTCTGTGGTATCCAACGTTTTTAAAATCTGTTAAGATTTGAAAACCCTCTAGTGTGTGGCCAGCTTTAAAGGTAGAGTCAGTTATAGATTGTTATACAACAGTTAGTTCCGAACAAGTGATCTGATTGGACGAGAGGCATTCCTGAGTGCCAATGTTTCAGTCTAACGCACTGGGTCTTTTAACTATGCACGTATCACTCCACTTTACCAGTTTTATCCTAATAACAGTTGCTAATTAAAAAAACAAAACACTTCTGATAAGCTGTTAAGGTACTCTGATTTTACTTCACTGGCTGAGTGATAAATAGAAACAGGCAAATGTAGATAAAACGTGAAAATGTATGTAACAAGCTAACGTGATGTTTATGTTTTGCTTGGTAACATTCCAGCCACGTAGTTGCCGACACAGAACCAGAGACTGTTGATGTTTAGAACTATGATTGCGAGACTATTGAAATACGTTTTTTGTGAAGAAACAAAATTGCAGGTAATCGCACTGTTTGCATCTGCAAGCAAAGCTAAAAACTCACATTCCACTAGTCTGTGTGTTCAAATTGTTGCAGTGATAAATGTCTCGTCTTCACAGCTCGTCCAGACCCATATGGGTTTAAATGGAGAGGGTTTGAGACACTGCTGGAAAATGTCTGTGTGCAGAACTTCTTTCACCTGCACTCTTCAAATGACAACAGTCAAGGTTTCGGCGTAATCCCAAAACTGCGTTTTACGGTCGGTTCAGCGAGGCCATCACCGACCCAAATTCCCGGTTTGAACGTGAAGAACAGGCAAGAGCACATACTGTATGCAGGAGCAGTGCATGTGTGCAAACCAAAGACATAGAAAAAACACACACATTGATGAAAACATGAATTGACTCAGATAATTTTTTTTTTTTTTTTTAAGCACGAAATTGCCACCATGGGCGGCAAATGGCTTTCCATTATAACTCTATTCAAATGATTTCCAAATTGACCCTGCTAATGTACGCTCAAAGATGTCACACTTAACTCACACTGCGGAAGGGTAAAAATATGGGCAGTTTCATCTATGTCGACTTAAGAGTTCTGATGGTTGTGACAATGCTGGACTCTCTCCCCTTTATCCCGCAGAACACAATTTTACGCAATTGGCCATGACAAATTGTGTGCATGGTCAGAGTTTCGCAGGTAATACTGTGCAAATTGAGTTTCAGCAGAACATTTGGCACATACAATAATGAAACGCGCCCTTGACGATGTGAAGAGGCAAAGGGTTGATTTCAAACAATGTGCACCCATCAGCAAGCAAACGGAGGGGTTTTGTTTCGAGGAATTTTCGCCGCGCCACATAGAAATTACCACTTTCCACAGACGGAGGGCTCTTGCATATTTTAGCATATTTAATGGCCTTTACATATTTTGGCTCAAATACAGAAGAGTTGAGACCCTATGTGTGATGCCCGCTGTTCCCCATTACTGTTTCACAATCTCTGAAAGAAAATATAGCGTCTCATACATTTCACAGTCATGTTCGCATAATTAGCTTCACGCCTGTTATGGCTATGCTAATTATTCCCAAAGGCTGTGAGCGAAAAAAAAAAAAATAATAATAATAATAACTATATATATATATATATATATATATAAATATATATGAATTCCGGAATCTTCCTTGAAGCCTCAAATCGCTGGCCAGCACAAGGAAACAAACCCCCTTTGACACACACACACACACACACACACACACACACACACACACACAACCACTTGATTTTCTTTACGTGCATATTCCGTTTTTACTGAAATCTGTTGGGACTTTATCTTGGATTACCAGTCCATTTCCTCTTCCCGAATCAATTTTTTATTGATCTTAAGTCTGTCAAAGACGGCAGCCATATCCCTAGCTGATATGTTTGCTTTGGCATGACTTCCCGCCCATATCCCTTCTGTTTCCGTGACCACCCCAGGGCCAATAACAGCCGTATCGCACCACAAATAGCGGCGCTAGTTTCACCTGTCAATCCATGAAATATCCTCCCCATGTCTGGTCATAAAATGTTTGCTTTCACCAGATCTGTTGAGCGTTGCTAAACCAATATTTCAGTTTCTCACTGCTCGGGAGTGACGGGAGAGTCTGAGGTGAAAAGAGATCACACCAAAAAGGTATTGACTGACCCGATACCTGATGTTTAAGTAGGTGTATATAGGTGTCCATCACCCCACAAGCTTTTTGTTGCCGTTGGGTGGAAAAATACAGTGCTTCGAAACAGTCCAAAGCTTCGAACAGTTTGACAACGCAAATCATTGCTATAAACAACAGTTGAAGAGATGACAGACAGCGATGACAGCCAGAGACATCCTAAGACCAAGTGAAATGTATCTTTAAAATAAAGAAAAAGTAAACTGACTTTACAAAGCTCAAATAATCGTGCAGCTCCAAGAACATGATATAGAGACATTAAACACGTAACATAGGTGTACACAAGGGTACTTCCTAAGGCTATTTTATACAGTATGTATTCTAGGAAGGCTGAGATATTGTAAAGAATTAAGAAATGTATTTAAAAATTATTGTTAATTCTATAATTTTAAAAAGCACATTAATAATATATAGTAAAAAGGAAGGAATTAGTTTTATAGTAATACACATATACGTATATTAAACACACATGTATGTGTGTGTGTGTATGTGTATACATGTGCGTATGTATATACTGTATGTACTGTATATACACTACCGTTCAAAAGTTTGGGGTCACTTAGAAATTTCCTAATTTTTGAAAGAAAAGCACAGTTTTCTTC
>JAODUH010059807.1:0-17775 GCA_027564835.1 Typhlichthys subterraneus | reverse complement strand
CTGTCTCTCTCTCTCTCTCTCTCTCTCTCTCTCTCTCTCTCTCTCTCGGTCTCTCTCTCTCTCTCTCTCTCTCTCTCTGTCAGTCACCTGAAAAGTCATTGACAGATCAAAGAAGCCTGTTGGCTGTGTAATATAGTTACATGTTTAGTTTTACAGAAATAGCAGGTTTAGTGGAAAGCGTCATCAAGCAAGGGTATTAAATTATGACCTTGGGTTTCTGACTGCTCATGAAAACAACTCTTGAAAATGACGTTTCTTACGTAAATAAATACGAGTCATTCTTCTGTTCCTCTGTTTTAAACGGTCAGATTTTCCTTATCAACCTGAAGCGACGTCTGGATAGAAGGAGCAGGATGTTGAACAGTATGGCATCTCTGGGTCTACATGCCACTCTGACAGATGCTGTGGACGGCAAGTAAGTCACACACACACACACACACACACACACACACAGCATGCACCCACTACTAGAATTGGGGCTCTCTTACTGATGGTTTTTTATAGATACAAGAAAAAGAGTTCATTAGCACATGACAGCTTATGTTTTATTTAAAGACGGCATTTACACTTGATGTGTGTGTTACATCTGCAGACTTGTTCAGTCCTTTGCCATCCTGCCATTGTCTCTTGTTTACATCAATGTTGTGACCAAACATACATTACTGTAAAATATTCTATTTGTTGTTGTAATTAACCTTCATAATCGTTTAGCATAACCGTTCCGTGTGAAATTATAGAACAGTACTTGCTGTAAACATGTTCTCACTAACTATAAAAATAAGTGGGGATACATTTCCTCTACCAGGGCTCTGAACACATCCCAGCTGCAGGCATTAGGAATTGAGATGATGCCGGGCTATAAGGACCCCTACTCTGGTAGGGTTCTGACCAGAGGGGAAATTGGCTGCTTTCTGAGCCATCATTCCACTTGGATAAAGGTACAGTAGCAATACAATTGCATTTAGTCAGTGCTACACAGCATTTATAGGTAATGGCATGGTAATCAATTTAGTGGCTGTTTCTGGTAATTTATCTGGTTTATTTGTAATGTACTGCTTATTTTTGACTTGAAACAGTAACATACAGAATGTAGAGGAACAGCAGCAGTAAAGATTCTGGTACCACTCTTAGCCACTGTACAACAATCATGAAAATGTGTGTGGGATGAATGAAGCACTTCGATGGGGCTATTCTTATCAGAACCAGCAAATTCACAAACAAACAGTGGTGCTTTTGGTTGAATGTTGTGTCTCTCTGGTGAATAGTTACTGACTGATGCTGTATGCACTCAACCTACTGAGCTACTTTCATACATTTTAGTAACACAACTTTCATTGGGTGTCTTTGACATAGTTGGTTGGCAAGAAATATCCCATCTCAGGAGATCCTTCAACCTGACTTTAGCCAAAGCATGTGAACTCATGAGCATACCAGCCCTAAGGCAGCTGACCTATTGTTGACCCTGACCTCTAAATACTGGGGCCAGTGAGGGACAAATTCCTCCAAACATACGATCACTAGAGGGTACAAATCAAGCGCCTTGCTTTTTAAATTGGGAAAACTACAGCAAAGCGTGATACGTTGCAAAACCATGACCATCTCATGTTGTACAGTGACTACATTATAAGTGCTTATATGCAAGGCAAGGATTAGGAATGGTGGCCCTTTTGAAACTACAATCCTGGCTCACCAATAGATTGCTTTGGCTTTTTAATGTTACTCACAAACCACCGGAAACATAATCGTGTTGTGTGCGGACCAGGTAGTGGAGCAGGGACTCCAAAAGGTTCTGGTTTTAGAAGACGATGTGAGGTTTGAGCCCAGGTTTAAACGACGGTTGCAAGCCATCATGGAGGACGTAGGCAAAACCCAGCTGGACTGGGACCTCATGTAAGAACTTACACGTACACACACCCCCTCAAGATGTTTAAATAAACACAGCGATGTTACTATGGCTATTTAAATGCATATGTGCTTTAGCGGGAGTATGTTTACGACAGTTATGAGATAGATTGCCAGTGTAGCGTCTGTCTCTCATTCATTCTGTCTGTCTTCCTCCAGTTACGTGGGCCGTAAGCGTATGCAGGTGCAGAAACCAGAGCAGTCGGTAGCAGGTGTGAATAACCTGGTGCATGCAGACTACTCGTACTGGACGCTTGGTTATGCGCTGTCTCAGAAGGGTGCCAGAAAGCTTCTGGCAGCCCAACCCCTAACCAGGATGCTGCCCGTCGATGAGTTCCTGCCCGTCATGTTCGACAAACACCCCAAGTTAGTCGCCACTTCTGTTGAATGGATTTCCTATATGCACATGACAATTTTGTTCATCCCAAACAAAGGTGCTGATATTTGACATCAAAACATAAATGCCTTAACTCCATAATCTGGGTATGCAGCCAAACAGCCATCTTACAGATATATAAACTACTGTTGGGCCAACATATACAAATTGTATTGGCCAAAGACATATTTCCTGCAGACAACTGGTGCATGGCATGCTAAAGAGCTACCCCAATATCCACAGAGGGAAACGTTTATTCTTATGCATACACCGAACAATCCTGAAGCTACAAAGAGTGGGCAGGAATAGAGCTGAACAACACACACACACACACACACACACACACACACACACACGCACACACGCACACACGCACACACGCACACACACACGCACACACACACACGGACAAGGTGTATCTTTTAAGGCTATGGGACAGTGTGTTTTGATAGATGGGTGCCCCAATGTAAACCTTCCCTACACCACTACATTCACTACTGCCTGCTGCCTCTTCACATCATCTCTCTGGTTTACAGCCTTTCTTCAATGCTTCCATCTCTCTCTCTCTCTCTCTCTCTCTCTCTCTCTCTCTCTCTCTCCCTAATGCCACCCCCCTCTCCTCCGACAGGACAGGGTTTGTTCCTGTGGGTTTAATGGCTACGGTGTCCCGCAAAGGACACACAATGACCGCCTTTCTACTTTCTGTCTGCTTCCTCCCTTTGAGAAACTCCTGCCCAGCTTCTCTCCATCTTTTCCCCAGTGCACCCTGCTCTCCATCTCTCCTGGCCCTCCTCCATTTCTTATTTCACCTTTGTCCACAGACGGCATCTGGCTCTCACACACCTTCACTTTCTCACACCCACGCTCTGTTATGGCTCACAGTACTCATAGTGCTCATAGTCTTTACCTCCCCCTCCTTCTCTCTCTCTCTCTCACACACTCTCTCTCACACTCTCTCTCTCTCTCTCACACACACACTCGCTATCTCACACTCTTCCTCTCTCCCTTTTACTCTCTCTCTCTCTCTCTCTCTCTCTCTCTCTCTCTCTCTCTCGTTCAGCTTCTCAGAGGAATGTGGGCCAGCAAGGCTCTTCCTGCCAGGGAAGAAGGGGACAGGATTCCCATTGATAGAAGGCTGAGCCTGGGGGTGGGGTGGGGATGGACAGGAGGAGGCTGTGTGTATGTATGTGTGTGTGTGTGCGTGTGTGTGTGTGTGTGTGTGTGTGTGTGAATGCATGCATGTGTGCGTGTGTGTGTGTGTGTGTGTGTGTGAGAGAGAGAGAGAGAGTTACTATGCAAATAAATGGGGACGTGTACTGTATAAAATAATATTACTCACAGTGTATTTGAGAGAGAGAGAGAGAGAGAGAGAGAGAGAGAGAGCGTGTGTGTTTGTGAGAGAAAGAGTTACTATGCAAAATAATGGGGACTGTATTGTATACTGTATTGTGTACTGCAGTGGTTTTCAAAGTGTGAGGTGCGCCTCCCCTGGGGGGCGCCAGAGGACATCGAGGGAGGCACAAGCGTGTGAAAAAAATGACTATTTGTGTATTACACACTGTGTATTGAAGAGTGTGTGTGTGTGAGTGTGAGTGTGTGTGCATATGTAGGAATTACAACCAGATATGTAGACAAAGAGGAAAATAATTTATGTGCCCAAGTTTGTACCAAGGATTTAAATATAGTTATATCAGTTATTTCTGTTTCCTTATTTTGGGGGGAGGGGGGCCACCATGGGAATCATAGGAACTCTTAAAGAATGTCATCTGTGGAGGCCCTGCAGACTGCAGACCCTCCCTCCCTTTGCCTGTGCAGAGTTACCTTCTGTGTGCTTTCAATTGTGTGGGTTCTTCTTATTTATAAACATGAAGCATTCAAGACATTACACACACACTTGGACCTCTGACATTATTCCACACGCTCACCGCCCTAAAGGACATTAAGACATAACATTTGGCTCATTCTAGGACAGTTACCTTGGAGCACCGAGGAACGTTTCTGCATGACTGCATCTGTAAGTGTGTGTGTGAGTGTGTGATGCCCTGACTGAGCCCTAATAAAAGTGTAGGGTTTCACTTTGGCTGTGCTGCAGTGCTGGCAGCGTTTGCACAGGCTGTTGGGTGTTCTGACCTATTGTGACCCCTGTCAACCGGCCTGACGGACCACATCTTAACGACCTAGCCATTACACTCACACACACAATGTCACTGTGCATTGGCCTGTGGAATGTCATTTTAATTTAACTTAATTCTTAGAGCATTTAACAGGTTTAGAATTACAGATGGTCATTTAGCACAGTGGTTTTTGAAAGTGGGGGGCGCGACTCCCTTGGGAGTCACCAGGTGGCCCTCAGCAAATATGAGAACATATGAGAGAACAAAAGAAAAATTACATTGGAGTTATACTTTTTTAATTATCATAGATAAGTATTTATTATAAAACAGAATTCAGAAAAATATTCAGCATATCTTATTTACCATGCCCCATTCTAATTGCCTGCCTGGAAAAATAAAATAAAATTGTCAGCGTTTATCTGGTAACTGTATGCGCTCAGGTCGCTAAACTCAACTGAAACACTGCATACTGTATAAAACAAGAAAAGAAAACAGTATATCCAATGGAATAATACAATATTTAAAATATTAATCTACTCTTTATTACATTAAATAAAAGTTAGGAAATGGGAAAGGGGTTTTACAAATATTTCGCAAAAGGGGGACAGAAACTAGAATACTAATTGGGGGGCCTTGGCGTGGAATCATTTAGAAACCCCTGATTTAGCACAAGGTGTTAAGGAGCAGGTAGGTGTTAGGAACCTTGCTTAAAGATGCTTACAGGAGCCAAACTACCACACTATCTAGAATTCCAGTTGACAAGGATAATAGTACTTATTTCACTTATTATTAGCCCGCTGTTCTGCAAACTATATTTTTATTTAGATAATAAATGGAATATACTGTAACTTTATCCTATTCTGTCTTGCTTTCTCCCCCCCTCCCCCGCTCAGTGGGGACTACATGTCTCACTTTGAGGCGCGGGACCTGAAAGCGTTCTCCGTGGAGCCTCTGCTGATCTACCCTACGCACTACACCGGAGAGCCCGGCTACATCAGTGACACAGAGACCTCCACCATCTGGGACGACGAGGCCATGGCCACCGACTGGGACCGCCAGCACGACCGCAAGATGTCCCAGCAGGGCCACATCCACACTGTGGCGCAGAACAGCGTCACCGGGGACTCGCCGCCACCGGCCGCCCGTGTCTCGCGGGACGAACTCTGATACCGGAGGGGGGGGGGACTCTAAAGTTTCTGTACACACTGAGAACATCACGCATACTCCAACCTGAAAAGGCACAAGAGCATGTAATAACGAACCCATACACATATGCATATTTATGTACAGATATACTGTGTAGTACACACAACATGCACAGCTGCAATGCTGTGTTGAGAGCTGTGCAGCGATGCGACTGGTTCTAACACACACTGTAAACAGCAAGAGCAATGGAATGACAATGGCCAGGTTCACAGACATAATGCCTCACGCGCACGCACATATTTGCTGATTGTTATGGCCCGAGGAAACGGCCACATGTGGGAGGCAGAATTGGCATAGGCACTCTGCACAATACAAGAAACAATCACTTCATAGATACTTTTTTACATTGTTTAAACATAATGGTAATTTAAAATGAACAGATGTTTTATTGACAGCCCATGGAATAAAATAATATTACTGCTGTCTGAAAACAACTCTTCTCTCAGTTTGTGGGATGCACGTGTGTGTGTGTGTGTGTGTGTCTGCAAGTTTGCCTTTGCCAAGTAGCTTTACCAAAGTTTGTGTAGAGCACGTGTGCATTTTCAGTGGGCGAGAGTGAGTGACATTGCATACCCATGTGGTGCAACAACAGATGATGTCACAGACACACATAGACTCCTGTTAATGCTGTAGAGCCACATATTTCATATCTGCAGTGGGCAGGGCCTGCTACAGTGGCTTGTCCAGTGCATTCTGCGCATTGATATCCTACAAGTCGTACTCTCAGTGCTAAGTTGCATAATTCATTTCACAAATCAGGTTAGGTTGTTATTGTTAGCAAGATGTCACAAGGTTATAGAGGGATTCCATTACATTTGGGGCTCCAGATCAGGCTACTGATGCAGTATGCACTATATACCTGTTTTCACTTCGGACCTTACCTGTAACCCAGATGTTGCAGTCCTCCCTAATAGTCCATCTAGGGCTAGTCTTTCACATGCACCCATTGTGAATCCATGATGCATATCTGTAGGGGTTCACATGGTGTGGTGTTTTCCACAGTTTCTTTTGGCTGTGTACAATTCTACGCGAGAGATTTATGCTTTCCATCTACCATCTACGAGGATGGAGACATATCTTGGGGTGGAGGACATGCTGTTAAAGCATACAGTGCAGATGGGTTTTATAACACTGCAAGTCTGTTAGTGTAATATAGGTATCATGCTTAATGCCATAGTAGCAGGGTTTCAGTGGTTACTTTAATTTCCCACAGGATTACAGATTTGTCAGAAAATTACTGAAACACAAATTTGCCTCTCCAACGTTGTGATACTCTATCAAGTAACAGCTAGCTAATGCCCTCTTGTGGGCATGTTGAAAATGGAGGACATATTATGCATCGGGTGCTTATTGTTGAACAGAGAGGCCTGAACACAGCCATGATTATTGTGATATCAAATTCTATCCTAGACGCAGACTCCCCGTGTCTGCGTGGGTTTCCTTCGGGTGCTCCGGTTCCCCCACTAACAAACAACATGTCAGGTTCAACCTCCAGTCAATGCCATGTGACCAGTGACACTGGCTCCAGGATTTGGTTCCCGGGCGCCCACTGATCCTTTGAAAGATGGGTTAGATATAGAGGATGAATTTCGCAACATGTATGTGTATGACAATAAAAGCACCCTTACTTTTTTAGGTAGGCCATTTAAATAAAAATGCAGAGTATGGGCAAATTGTTTTTATTACATTTACATGTAATAGCCTACTTTTACACTGCCAATTTAGCCCACACTTTAAATATTCATGGTTCTTCCATTCATTATCACTATGTCACATAAGCAACTCTGTACTGAACGTTTGATACATATACCCTTGTAAGCTTGACAACTTTCTGTAAGTGAGGAAGTTGTCATACAATGAACAGCAGCCTATATAAAGCCCTTTTCGCACATTGTTCCTGGTAAATTACCTGCATGACACAGCTAGTGATCTTCTCTATTTAGACATGCAGCTCCATCCAGGGACATTTACCTCTTGCGCAGTGGTAAGTAGGCTATATCGCCTAGACACTAGTGAAGTTGTAGGCTAATCTTCAAAGGATATTAAATACAGTATAGTCTTGTGATTGGTTTGCCCACTCCAGGTGAACACGTCTTGCTTTAAGTGCTTGTCTCTGCATTGCTCCTGCTTTCGTTCACATCTCAGCCATACTGGCATTTTCTTTGGAATGTTACTAGGTCGCGATGTGGGAAATTGGGGGAGCAGATGTTCCTGTTCATACATTACCTCATGCAGGGACGGTCCCTGTAAAATGCAGGGTTATACAGCATGTGTGAAAAGGACTTAACATTGGTAGAGGGCGGTCTGGGGCCCACATACATTTTGTTTCAGGGGGCCTAGAATCCTCTAGCTACTGCCCTGCTCTCTCTCACACACACAAACGCACACACACACACACGCATGCACGCACACACACACACACACACACACACACACACACACACACATAGTATAGTTCAGTGTGTTTGTGAGTATTATGCTGCGGCGCAGAGGTAAAAATAGTTCCACATTCAAGGTTAAAGGTCAGTAAACAGAGGATATGCTGACCACAGCTTTCCTGCATTCACTGAAAATCAGCACGGATGTGTTATTGAGGCGTTCTGCATGTTGTAAGGACACTCCAAACACTATTGCTTGTACTTACATACACACAAGCCATTGTTTAAAGTATTACCTCTAGGGGCTAATGTATGTTTTAGAGAGTGATTAAGCATGGACCCACTTTACATTTTATGAATAATTCCTTGGTGGTCAGAGTTGCAAATATTCACATATCCTGCTCCATGTTTGACTTACTGTATAATATACATACTGTGCGTGTGTGTTTGTGTGTGTGGTGTGTGTGTGTGTGTGTGTGATGATTATGATTATGATGATGATGGAAGTGTATACCGTACAGACTGCTGAGGCTTGCTTTGCAATATTTATCAATTAATGTCTGCTCTGCTTTTCATTCTGAGCTGTATTTGTCCAATGTTACCCTGCTCTTACACACACCATGCAATAATAGTACTAATAATCAAGGACAAAACGCTATAGTCACAACATTTCAGTTGATACTAATATGTGAGAAAACATAAACACTACTATTAGTATTACTAAAACATTTTCACAATTCACACGCCCTTCCATTCTACTGTTTTTTTCACTCTGTGCTTGGGCTGTCCTTGGCATTTCTTTGCTGTGATGGGCTGTTGGCGACAGTTGCCCCACCCCTCTCTCTCGGTCACCTGGGCGACCGCGGTGCAGTAGTAGACTGAAGGAGGAGGAGGTGTAAGGTAAGTAAGGAGCAATGAAGGTTGGCTGTGGTAGATGCGGACATGGGCGCAGTGTGGGGACCCTCCCTGCCCTCCCCCCTGGAAGGCAGCACTACTCCATGGCAACATGGCGTGGCATAACACTGAGCAGGTGGGTGTGTTTGGGACAAACCCCCGCACAGCTCCAGATACGGGGCGCAACGCCAACCAAGGCCAGAGGCCAGACAGACTGCATTGGGAAACGAATGAATAATAAGTGAACCAATCAATGAACGAGCCAATCAAACATCTTGTGGAATCAAACCTATAGAACCCGACACAGCTGTCCGATATAAACACATTGGTTCAGAACCAGTCAATAGACCATATGTGAACACGATGTCAAGCATCAAGGGAGGTGTGAGCATATTGTCAGCCAGGCTCCTGGCATGGTGTAGAGAAGGACCAAGCACTTTACATGCCTCCTGCACTGACCACAGATAGCTAGGAGAAAGCAGGTTGACAATACATATGACATATGACCTATACCTATGACATAGTGGGAAACAGTGGGCACAACAAGCCAGTCATATTCACTGTACCATGGTGCTCTTATTACACAGTATGTCATTTAAAGGGTCACTGTCACTGGAAGCTTTTTGGTTGGACATCTAGACAATACTGCGAGTGACTGACACTTACTGGAGGCCAATCAGCAGGTTTCTGGGCGGTGTCCCAATAGGTAGGGCAGGCAATAATCCACCCACTCTGAATCAGAACTATATTGTAACTCCACTGCTTGTGAATCTGCAGCAGTATAGCTCTTAGACCCACTAGAAAGACATCTCTGATATCTGGAATAGAGACCACTTTATATTTCAAATGTTATCTTGAGCAGCATTGCTTGCTATCACCAATCTCAACAACAAATATAATGATTATATTTACATGCTTATGTGTTATCTGACTGTACGGAGTATGTTGTTGTGCGATGCACTGCTTGGATTATCTTTCGAGCCATACCGTACCATGGATTTGACCCACAACAGCAGCATTGGTCGTCAACGGCACATGATTGCTAGCCGCTGGTATGATAACTGAAATCGTATGAATCATGTAAGAAGCAATATGTTGCACTTATACACTTGGTGGTTCTTTATATAAATAAAGCCGTCTTGTTGCACATAAGTGGGGGAAATGAGTCAGACATCATGGCAGCCATTGAAGAGGCTGGCGCCCCCCCCCCCCCCCTTAGACGAGGTGAGAATTATGACTAACAGACGATCATGACCATGAGGCCTGACTCACAACGTGCACTCCTCCGTGCCCACATGCTGTACGTATGCACGAGCGCACAGGAGAAGACAAGGCCGAAGGATAGATTCTTGCTGAAAACTCACATTCAGCCACTGCTTGTCTTTCAAGCCACATCTCTGGTAAGCGGTGAACCAGATATGGTCTGGTCTGTCAACAAGAGCTCCTCAGATCTCTGCTCCCCTGTGTGCGTGTGTGTGTGTGTGTGTGTGTGTGTGTGTGTGTGTGTGGGGGGGGGGTATGTAGGGGTGTCTGTTGTCATGAAGCAAGGACCCTGACTGTACCATGTACTATGATAACATTAACTCCAACTCACTCAAGCCTATACTGCAACATACTGTATCGTACAGCTGGTGAAAGAGTTGAGTGAGACCTCTACTTAACTGTTAATTGTGTATTTCTAGTTTTGTGTTTTCTGTCTTATTTATCTTATATTTTATTTTTTGTTTTGCATTATTACGTTTGTTTGATTTTCAATCCGAGGTTGATACATATTTTACACTTGATTTCATCCACCAGAGAGCACTGTCGAGCAAAGCTCCTTGAACAACATGAAAGCCTGACAGTCATCACTAACATGCTTACTGTATGAAGTCAGTTTGACGGAAGTGTGGTACTTTGTGTTCTGATTCTATTTTATATCTGATTATGTGGATTTCTGCAATGGTCAACAAAACAACTGTATTTTTAGATTGGGATTATTGTGATCCTGCGGGAAGAGAAGGAATGAGAATGGCCTGAAGAAAGAACAAGGAAGCCAAATTCTGCCTATATTGTGTGCGTGTGTGTGCGTGTGTGTGTGTGAATATTCGTTTGTTGCATGCCTCTATGTTGTCAGAAGCTGCCAGCTGTGTAAACTGATGTAGGCCACACTACTCTATGGTTGTGTCAGTCAGTGTACAACACATTATGTCTTAAGGAGGTTTGACAGGCCGGGGACACACAGAGTACATAGTTAGCCAAAAGACAATAAAGGAGAAAAACAGTGAAACAAAAGTTTAACTGCCAGGCACTTTGCATTCAGAATCACTACTGATGTTCATTTCTGAGTCACTCCTGAACTCATTCCTGCCCAGTAATAGCATGTTTGGGGTGAGGTTTTACTGTTTCTAACAGAGGAAATGCAGGAAGTTGGGCTCTATTTGAAGTCTCCAACCAAGGAATGGAGAGGCAAGGCATTCTGCTTACGCATGTTTCCTTCCAACCGCTCATCATCATTCATTTCAAACTGCTACAAAACGCTGCAATAGCTCATCATTTCCGTTAATCACTTTGAATGCTGAGAAAAAGTACAGAAATAATCAGTTTAGTTGCATCGAAGTGTATACTGTGATGTGCTGTACTGTGGGCTACTGTACTGTAGTGTATTGACTAAACTACGTTCTGATACAGTACCTCAGTGCTACATTAGGTAGAAGTCAGTAGAGCTGACTCAAGTTTGAGAAAAATCTAAAATATGAAAGTATGCAGCGACTGCCCAATCGAAACTGTCGGTCCAGACGCCCACTGGGCAGATTCACTGAGCAACAGTGAAATGACAGCCAGCAACAGCCAGCAACTAATGGTTAAATGCTAGCTATGGTATGGTCATGTATTTGCTCTGATTGGCTCAAACTGATATGAAGTATGGTGATAAACCTGCAGATGGTGCTGTTTCTACAGTTTCTGCAGTGTTTCTTTCATTTGCATCCAATCTATAAAAACTGTAGTACCAGTGGTACATGCATGTGCATATACTGTAAATGTAGACATATACGCAAGTGTGTGCGTGTGTGTGTGTGTGTGTGCGTGGGTGCACATGTATGCGTGCTATGATTTAAATGTGCTCACAGGATGCTGTTGTGTGTTTGGCACTGGTGTTGTTTTTCCAGTGGTTGTTTATTCACCTGACCACAGGATGCAGGTCTTACTCCATATACTGAAGCTCCACTGTAAAAAGCAAGTTCAGCTGCTCATATACTCTGTACCATATTAACTGTGTGTCTGTGTGTGTGTGTGTGTGCACGTGTGTGTGCGTGCGTGCGTGCAAGCTTGTGCGTGTGCGTGTGTGAGTGTGCGTGTGTGTGCGTGTGCGTGTGTGTGTGCGTGCGTGCAAGCGTGTGCATGTGCGTTTGTGAGTGTGTGTGCGTGCGTGTGTGTGTGTGCGCGTGCGTGCATGTGTATATGTGTTTGCGTCAAAGCAGTGCCTGGTCCCAGATAATCCTTCTCACAGTTTTTTTTTTTTACACATGACTGGTTCTGCGCACACGCACACACACACACACACACACACACACACACACACACACACACAACGTTTTATGTCCTGAGCAGTGTTACACATTTATTATAGGTTGACTGCTGCCCTGAGTAACAAAGGTCACTATCATGCTGTGCTGTTGAGGAAAGATGAGGTTAGCAAAAGATAGAAACCCATTGGCAGCTAAAAAGTTAGATACATACAACACATACAACACTGCTCCACACACACGTCAAAGTCAAAGTAGTTGTTATTACTGAATAACAACTTAATTTGACTTGAATCAACATGTGACCATCTAAAAACAATGACTCTCCATCAAATATACAGTCCTTCAAACCATCCTTCAAGGAAAAGAGAAGAAAATGGTATAAACCACAATAAGACATCAAAGGGTAACTTTTAGGGTATAACCCTTCCAAAATGGCTAAGATGTACTGTAATGTGCTATATAAAACTCATAACATATTGTTACATACTCATTTTTATAGGACCGATTAACCTCAATAAATGTATATAGTATGTATAAAATAAGCTGTATATAGTTTACATGTATTCTCAAGGTTGTTGTGTTCATTTGTTTGTGTCTGACTCTGGTAATATGGATATATCTCTGACAAACATGTTTGTGAAGCTAACATCTAAGGTATAGCCAAGATTAGTTTGAAGCCTATGAGTGTTCCAACAGTATCAACTTAAATTCTTTTGTTCCTTCTGTAATCCTTGGTGGAAGGTTTATCAAGTGGAATTTGTTACTTTAGGTTGAGAAGTAATAAGGTCAAAGGAAAATGTTACAGAAAATATCCGGTGTTGTTAGTAGTTCTTAGAACCCTCCTTCCATAACATCCTCAATCCTATCTCAGCTTTCCTGTCTTTACTTCCCCCCGCGCTCTCTCTCGCTCTCTCTCTGTCTCGCTCTCTTTCTCTCTCTCTCCCCCCGTCCCCAGCTACACTATGTAGACTCCTAGTTTATCAAGGGGCTGGGCCTTAGCTTACAGCTCCTCCCCCCATCTGGCTAAGACAAATGGAGTGAGTGAGGGACAACAGGAGAGAGAGAGAGAGAGAGAGAGAGAGAGAGAGAGACAGACAGACAATAGACTTTAATCACTCATGTGGTTAAGAGCTGTTGGCTAGCCAAGCTCCGTGAGCACAGGAATGAAAGACAGCATCAGAGGGAAAGGCTGAAGGGGAGCAGAGAGCAGGGGTGAAATACATTTGAAGGCAGCCTGTGAGAGAGGAGAGCTTTCATCACTCATAGAGCTCGGGGCTGAGGAGACGTCCAGAAGCGCTGGGCAGGCAGCCCTGATTGACTGTCCACACCTGGAGAAAACCTGCGCTATTTGCTCAGCGGGGATCTTCCGACCAGGTGTCAGAGACACCCAGGGACAGCGTTCTATTGGTCAGACTACAGAATGCACCCCTGTCAGCCCTGCCGTTGAGACAGGCAGTAAGCATGATCTCCCACTACCCCCTGGCCACCCTGATGCCATGGCCCCCGTGGCCTTACTACCATGCGGCCGGCCTGGATGCCCTGCTGCTGGAGGGGGAAGGGGGCGTGGCCCTGCAGCGGTACCAGCCACGCTCACCAGAGAGCAGCCGGCGACATTGGGTCAGTACTGACACTAACTGTATATGTGTGCGTGTGTGTGTGTTTGTGTGTGTGTGTGTGCGTGTGTGTGTGTGTGTGTGTGAGGAGTGTTCTAAGTATGGGTGGTCAGCATGCACTGTTTTTAACAAATAACTACAAATAACTCATCTGTGTGTGCGCAGTTTTATGTACAGTATGTGTTTGTGTGTGTGTGTGTGTGTGCACTAAATAATAAATGTTATGCTCTCAAATAATATTTGAGACGTTGCGTGTTGAGGAAACAGATTCTGTCTTGTGTCTCATGAAGTGGAATTTGTTTAGGCCTTGTCTCAAAACGCCTAGAGTGCTACAGCACTAAAGGATTAGCGTTTTCATATGATCAAGCTAGGTCTGGCACACAGGTTTGTTCCGCAGTGAATTCCAGCGTAGACCATGCAACAGTTCAAACCAATGGAATGGAAGACCACTGAGAAACTAGACGATAGGTAAGGAGGAACAGATGGACGGGCAGTGTTTGTTATTCCCTCAAGGTCTGTTATGCGGCGTGTGAGATGACCGCGTAAGAACAGGGAGAACTGCACAAGGAGAAACATAGATAGAGGGAATGTGAGTTAATGTGCCTGCTTGAGAGCGAGCGAGATAGAGAAAAGGCGGGTGGGGGTGGGGGGTGGGGGGGTAGGGTGTAAATCTGAATCCACAGAGGGCTTGGAAGGGGTTTTGAGGTTTTAGCAAGCTTGTTGAGGATTGTTTGGACTCAGCAGTTGATGCCAGGCTGGGCGGCTGACGTCTTGTAACACACATCATCTTACAGCTCAAGTCACAAGTCTCTGTCAAGATGAGTCCTACGTGATTCTTACTTTCAACGAAGAGATTGTAAATATGGCTCATCAAGACATTGCGGTGACGCCTTGCATAACACTCAGACTGCCACTGAGCGGTCAAGGTGTGCGTTTGTGCTCTATTAATCTTGCTGACTAGAAGTTTATGGAAAAGGCATTAGTGACTGTTCTTTGGCAGTCAAGTGAGACCAAGTCAGACTTACATCAACGTGTGTTATCTGGATGGATGATCCTCATAACAGTGTGATTTTCTAGTGTATATGTCATATTTGAGTTTTCTTATTTAAATGTGAAGTTGGCGATTGTAAGATAATACACTTTTTGTTAAAAGTAGGGTTAGTCATTCTTGAGGACGCTTGCTAACGTTTAGCTCAAATCAAAATATAACTTCCTCAGAAGCGTCACCCCACACATTGAAACGCATTGCAAAGCCAAGCGGCATTGTTTTTGTGAGCGATGTTCACAACTTTGTTTATATTACTATTTACAGAGGCTGTGTAGAAGTGCTGGATTCTTTTTTCAGCATGCACAGAGAAAAGTAAGATAGCGATATGTAAGGAGATGTTTGTGGTGAATTTGACACAAAGTGTATTATCTTAGAATTTGCTTACAATAGCTGACTATCAACTCACGGTATGCTCGATGCCTTTTATGTATGCACACAAAAGAAATCTGGTGTTTTTACACAGCCCTGGCTATGTAAATAACGCACCACACAACACTATGCCTTGGCAATGCATGTTTTGATCAAGTTCAAATATCAACAATATTTATCCGGCATCGCTGACTCCACCTTAATTGTAAATAGAGAAACGGAAATGTAATTACGTTTAAGAACAAAATATCTTAGGTTTTAGTCGCTGGTGCAGTTTTATAAATGTTATGAAAGACTTGATTAATATCCTTAATTGGCACAGTTTTGATGTATGTACCTATACAACAGTGCTGTACATACATCATGTCTGTATGCTAAGGTCCTCATTTTTCTGTCTGATATCCTGGCTGGGGTATCTTCCTGGTTCATAGAAGCATTTCCCTCAATTGTTTCACTGGATAACAGGGATGGAGGGCAAATAGTGGACACACACATGCACACACACACACACACACAAAGATATACATGGACTGATTTGTGTCCATGCACACACCAATGTACACACTATATATATAGAATGACATTAATAGTGCAATGGCAGTTGATGAGTGTAACAAATAGTAGAATTAAATATACCAATAGGAATAGTACATAGTGGATGGAGCCATTTTAAATGAAGGTGTTGACACCACATCAAATGTATGCCATTTGACTTCTCCTTCCAATATACATTTTGTTTAATGTCAAATGCACAGTAGGGTCATTTCAAATAATGAAATTCTTAATAATTGACAAGGTCAACTATGTATAAAATGTAATTAGCAAACACTGGAATATAATATAAAATATAGTATTAAAATTTAGCAGGATCCTCAGTAAAGTGGAGTAGTGAGTTTATGAAACGAGGCCATTCTGCAAATACAATGATCAGAATACCATCTCCTCAATTTACTTTTTTTAAAAATTGATTTATACTTGAATTTAGTCTTCAGATAGTTTCAGACGGTGTGCTTACGTTGTACAGTATTCATGAAAGATACTGAGCATAAAAACCTTGCTTACACAGGTTCTATGAAGTCCATTTACACATCTAAAAATCTAAAATGAATGTAAAATTTACAGCATCAATCATCTAAACATGGATTGACGTGGTAGTGAGGAATCCCAGAGTGGACATGCACACAGACATGCAGTATTTGGGTTATGGCATGTTTAGGCTACACCATGTCTTCTTTCCAGATTGGGGTCTAAATCTATGCAGAAATATAACAGAACATTTATTGAGAGATGACTATAATCCATGAATAATCATGCGCAAAAAATGTTGGTCTCTGAATGCTCCCTTCTAAAACCACAGCTTGCAATTTATTCCAATAATGCAAGAATAGCCAATTACTAGTAATTTTTTTAAATATCCTGTATGAATTTAGAATATTCAGTTTTTGAATCAATACACCTTGTGTCTGGCAATTACAGGAATTCCTCACAATTTTAGTGGATGTGCCTCTGGCTTAGATGAACATTTGCCAAAACCTGCAATACCCATACCTAACCAGCAAGAAAGTCACTGTAACACCAATAGATACATTTATATTAAGATTATGAAATGTTAGCCTGTAAGTTTTATAAATGAGGCCCCATGTGTGGAGCATACGTGTGCATACATTTTCTTAGATTTATATTAAATCTTACGATAATTTCCAACGACGCACTTACATTCGATTCATAAAAAAAACAGCATAAAATAATTCATATTTAGCACCAGTGATCTATAAATCTAAAATTCAAATAATAAAATAG
Organism: Typhlichthys subterraneus; assembly: GCA_027564835.1. Taxonomy (NCBI): domain Eukaryota; kingdom Metazoa; phylum Chordata; class Actinopteri; order Percopsiformes; family Amblyopsidae; genus Typhlichthys; species Typhlichthys subterraneus. The sequence continues at coordinate 566 of JAODUH010059807.1, read as the reverse complement.
ATGACTCCAGAATGTGCCTTACAATTAACAAAATGTAAAAATATAACAGTATATCGGACAGTATATAAAACTTTTAAATAGGCATTTTTACAATAGTTTCCAATATACTATAAAGGTCAGGTCCCAGTGATAAGTGATAATAGAGAAATAGCTCTTTTGAATTTAAAATGTAAAATGATTCAACTGAATCGTTTAAAATAAGTAGCTATGGTTTAGAGAGAGGCTAATGTCAGAAGGACATGGTCACCTTAAACCTAGATGTAATAGCACAGGGTTTATTTTATTCCTAATCCAGAGGCAATACCAGCAGCACTCTCAGCATATTAAATGATCACAGTGCGATATGTTGTCCTGCAGTAACATGGCTTCACATGCACACTGAACTTTGACTCAGTAATAAAACAATATGGTTAACTACACAGTGTGATAACACAGAGAGGTCAATGAACTCATCACATACACACGCACATACAGTGAGTACACATACACACACACACACACACTCTGGTTTTAACCTAACAAATCTGGTTTGCAGAAGAGTACGGGGGGGGGGGGGGGGGGGGGGG
>JAODUH010059796.1:0-17775 GCA_027564835.1 Typhlichthys subterraneus | reverse complement strand
AGAGAGAGAGAGAGAGAGAGAGAGAGAGAGAGAGAGAGAGAGAGAGAGAGAGAGAGAGAGAGAGAGAGAGAGAGCACTCCCTAACCCTTCTCGATCAGTAAAGATAACACGAGTTTGTAATTACTCCATCTCACTGTTCTCACTGAAGAAGACACTCTGACCGTATCGTGTTTCCTCCTCTACTACACAGGCGCGTTCTCATAACAAGACAAGGCAGCTCGTCTCTGGAGAGGTGCAGCCTCATATGTTCATAACCTCCACACTGCTTTGACTGACTGTCTGCCTTCTCTTTTTTTCCTTTCATTTCCTCCACACAGCTACTCGGGTTGCTGATTTTTTTTATTTATTTATTTATTAGTTGCTTTCCGTTGAGGATGCTATCGACTGGATATATATTCTGCTGGACTGCCCTCCTGCCTGGTCTCCTTGTTGTTGCCCAGCTGGCCACAATAGGGGCTTCAATTTCCAATGTCGGGTCTCTGTACTGCATGCCGTTCTTGCCACAGGTTTCTGCCCAGTTGGGGGCATGGGAATTAGGAGGAGATGGTGAAGAAGGTCCTTATCTAAATCAACAGGGTGTTATGATAAAGTAGTGCTGTTGGACTGATTGGGGGAGGGGGTGGGGGGCTTCTCTCTCTGGGTTGTGGCACTGTTTTGTGTCGAGCTCCGAGACGGGCTGCCTGGCAGAAAGAGACAACCAGGAAGTTCTTAAAATGCTCAACACCTTGTGAAGTGGTCATGCACTGCCTATAAATAACCAGTGTGCTTTCCAAGGCACACTGGTTTTTGTCTCCATACTTCTCTGTGAAGTGGGAACCCTAAAGACTTTGACCTTTTTAGTTTATGTGACCATTTAGGAATGAGACAGGCTCCTTGCCCTCTACTTTTTGTATTCTTCTTGCCCTTTTTTTTATGCACTTCTCAAAGTCAGCTCAAAATCCAGTTTTTAAGTTCACTAATGTTTAAAATAACATTAGACAGTAGCTGGGATTACATGGACAATTTTGTGCCTTTCCAAATGGAATATCTTCGATTGAAGATTTCGGGTTCCCTGATGACATGGTATGTCATCTACATAGTATGTCATCTGTAATCAAATCACCGTACTTGGTCCCATTCACTTCATTTGCGTGTGTCGCAATTGTTTTGCCCAGACTTTGTAAGCTACAGGGCTGTGCAGAATACCCTACCCAGCATCACAAAACCACAGTAGTGGAAGATGGGGCATGCGCAGAACGCACCAAGGAAGTTATCGGGTTTAATAGTTTATATGGTAGAATTCTTATTTCAATCGGGTAATGGAGCGGGTTATACTACCACTCTGCTTCGAAAAGAAATTTCAATCGCGTTGGGCCTTTCTATTCCGATTGAAGTGTTTTATGGAGCATTTTCTTTCAGGTTGGGCTTTTAACCTGATTCCAATCGGAATAATAAGGTCCATGTAAAAACGCAGCTAGTGTTTGTGACAGAATACAACATAATACTGTTCCCAGTCTAAGTAATACAGTTGTCATTAATCACCTAATCATTATTTCAACTGTCTAAATAACCTGTGGGTTAGGCTGTTCACTTAACAATTGATGGTAGCTTCATGCGGCAAGTATGACTTTCAGGCTCCATTACAGAGCAATCATTATGGTTGAACAACTGAAAGCCCCTGCACCATAAAATAAACCATAAACCGTCTCCATCTTGGGTCACACAGATTGTTTGGACATGAAGGAGTGCCATGAATCAGGGCTACTGAGATTGAGCAATCAGAATTTCTGTGGCGTATGGTGTAATTGGCATGCTTCACGTGGTCACAGTGGGGCTGGCTTCAATGACAGTGATGAGAAATAAGCATTATAAGGGCTATTGAACTTGCTCCCACCAGAATCCTGTGTGAGTGGTGTGTATATACTCCTTCCAAATAGCTCACCAGAAAACTGTACCGGCTTCTATAATGAGTTCTTCTTGAAATTAGCTAAACTTTATTTTATCATCCTGACATAACACCTGTCTTTGCAGGCTGGTTGTTGTCATTAACATTTTTATTTAATTGTTTTTGATACATTAGATAGAGCGGATCACTTTAAGTATTTGCATTCTTCTGAGCTTAGTTTTTTTGGAAATTGATGAGAACACAGCATGGATGGATCCTCACCAAGGTTGCTGGTGGGCGGTGTTCTGACTGCATTTCCAAATCATCAACTTCTTTTCCGGTCAAACATACTGACTTGATGTCTCTCACTGGAACTGTGAAAAGTTGCTGCCAGATTCAACAGATGTATATTTTGAATGAGATGACAAGTAAATACCCACACAGAAGTCATTCACGGTCCTTCCTGCCAGCAAAGTTTTTCTTTCTCATTTACTATTGTTAGCTTTTAGTATTCAAGTGGCTATTGCCCCTACCCCTTTCTATAAGATGGGGGTTTTTCGCGCACTACTCGAAGTCAAAGGGCATCTTGGAACAGAGACTCCAGTATGGCCCCAGCTGAGGATTTCAGGGTCTTAAATCTTACCTGCCAACAGGGTTAAGAAAGGGGACAGCATTCACCTTCTGCTTTTAGGGCTGGTTTGTGCCTATTGTGTCTAAAGCTGTGTGCTTTCACTGCACAGCTTGACCCCAATATTTGTCTGGAAGACCTCTGACTAGTCTTTCACACTATCCATGCATGATGCAGTGATATTTGTGTACTCGTTTCTTTTGAAGCCTTCAAAAATAATAGGGCTTCAAGTCGATTTAAAAATTTTCTTTCCAGGGACAACAATATTTTACACCTACATTTTGTATGCACTGGATTGGGTGGTATTGCATTAAACCACCTGGACTGGAGGTTGTCAAAAGATACCTAACATTTCCAGCGTTTCAGTTAGACTCACTCATCGTAAAAGCTCTTAGCCACATGTTAATAGTAATCCCCATTTTAGAAATCCCCCCTTCTATCTGTACTTACTCAGTTGCTGGTACCGCCCCTCTGTCTGTCAATTCTCTCTCTTCCTCTCTCCCTCTCTCCACAACAGCCTTCTCAGTAGGATCGGTTGCCAGGAGACAGGATTCTCTCTCCATTGTATGGCGTCAAAAGGGGGTCTACAATCAGCAGCGCTGGAGAGAATGGGAGGCCCAGGGGACTGACTCTACACAATCAGAAGGGTGGGGTGATGGTGGTGATCGGGGGGGAGGAGGCAGGAAAGTGGAGTAGGGGGTACTAGGGTTGAGGGGCACTGGGGTGGGGTGCGCCGTTAACCCAGTGACATTCCTGTTTCCCCCCCATTCCTGGTCTCGTGCTGTTGTGTCAGGCGGAGTGATCTCGGGGGAGGGACGGGTCTCGCGGAAAACACATTGAGTGGTCAGCCAGACTAACTTTTAAATTGACCAGATTTAGCTAGCTCATGGACGCTCACTTATAATAGGATATACAGACAGACATTTGTTAATTAATAGTGAGTGTGTGTGTGTGTGGGGAGGATTGGACGGACAGTAGTGTACTATATACACTCCACTTTTTTTTCTTCTATAGTTGTGCCTTGGACTGTAATATTGGGCCACTTTTTCAGCCTGTTACCTTTAGGAGAGGAAGACCAAATTGTTTTGAAGGCCAACCTGTATAATCCAGTGATTATGTAGAACACAAACTCTCTATACACTTTCAAGCAGAGCAGGGTTATGCCTGCCCACAAGAACACATGCTCTGTACAAACTGTACAAACTGTTAATTAGTAACCAACCAAAAGGCCATCTTGTGTTATTCCTCCATGGGTAGCGACTAGCTAGATATGTGATTTAAAGGTGCTTGCACACTGCCCAGACTGTGCCCAACTGACAGCAACGTTCTAAGTTGGCAGTAGTTGGCTGCAGTCTTTAGAATGTTGTGAAAAACAACTGCCTGTCCAAATTGCCCAGACTGTATCTGACAGGACAACTCAGACCTTCGATAATGCGACATGAAAAACCGGGAACCTATCTCAACAAGTCCAGCGGTAGGCTACTACCGCGGTTGGGAAACGGCTGCTTACGGCTCTGCTTTATTTGCTTTCCTACGTCCAAAAACTACGGTGAAGTGAAGTAAGTAATGGATTGTTATTGTCTCCTAGACACCTTCAATTAAATTTGTGTGCCCTAATATTGTATATGGCGAGTAGTAGTATGAGAACACACTCATATTTGTTATTTATTTGTTTGTTAGAAAACTGCACATTTATTAAAATGATTAAAAGCATTTTTACTGGGCTTGTATCTCCATTATAGTCATTTGCATTTCAAAGGGATGGCCATCTGTGTGCCTATGGAAAAAATGTGGGCCACATGTTTTTAAAAGAAATCCTTTATTACCAAGGGAGTTAAAAGTCTGAATTGAAGAGCTGACATTTAACCGACCAACACCTTGTACTGTACAGAGCAGGTAGGCCTAGTTGTTTTGGGTTTCTTTTTGAAGTGGTGACTCATTTGTTTAGGAAGAAGCTCCTCTGAATGTGCCTTTCCAAAATAACCGTTCAGATTGCGTGCTTAAACCAGTGGTCAGATTAGTCAGCCTTATACATTTGTGCTGTTTGACTTGAAGTTGGAAAAACCTTAAATCACCTCAGTTAGCTTTGTTCTGCAGCCTATATGCACCAGTCTCACCTGAACCACTGTTGACTCTGCAAATGCCTTACAACTCTAAACCAGCTGTTGAGCAAAAAATGTCAATTGAATGTTTGTTTGGTACATATTGGAACGCAATGCTGATAAAGGCAGGGTCAGTCATACTTGCTAACTTCAAATCAAAAAACTATCGCTCCATGGTCCTCCTCGGTGGCGCCTCACACGTCAAAATGCACTGTGAAGCAAAGTGTAGTGCTACGGCTTTGTTAATACGAACGGTGTTCGCCACTTTGTTACTCTTTTTGGAGCCAGGGTTATGTAGAAGTGTCCCATTATCTTTTCAACGCGCAGAGAGAACGGTAGGCTAGCGAAATGCAAAGAGATTTGTTGAATAATAAGTGTATTCGCTTACATTTAGCTTGCAATGGCTGACTATACATTTAGTGGAACACAGGCCAAGGTCGCAGAGGTCCTTGATTAGATGGGATCATCAGAAAATATCCTTCCTTGTATGTTATTTAACTCTGACCAGGCCTGACTAGGCCAAACTGATCCAGCTGAATATTTTACTTTTCATTCGATTTGAATAATAAAAAATAAAAAAATACTTGTCACATCATCACAGCAGACGTACCCCAGCTTGCTAGAGCGTCTGATAAATTAACACAGCTTTCTGTCAAGCAGATGCCAAGTACACTATCCGTCTTGACGTTGACAGACGCAAACAAATCTCCACCGCCCCCCACCTCACCCCCACATTTCACTTTGCGCTCACGGCGATGGATCGTGCTCATCAAGTGCCTCTCTCAGAATCTTTGGCCAGAGACAGCCAGCTGTAATATTGGCGGTTTAGGCGATCGAGCTGCACTTGCAGTGTACAATATCTAAGCACATGCTGACTTCAAGGGATCTATAATAGTGGGTGTGTGACTGAGACTCAGTCATTTATTTTGGGTTGGTGTGTGTGCGTCTCACATGAGCGTTTCCATATAGGCATCTTACACAGGGAGCCGAGGGCTTGGCGCTGAATCGTAGCTGATGATCCTGACGTGATTCAGGGCTGCACAGCCTGCAGCTCACACCCTCAGGACCAGCAGAACTGGTTATGGAAGCTCTTATTACACAGGACTAGCCATGCACAGTCTCAATTACAAGATCAAGTACAGCTTGACTGTCAACCTTGAGACACGAGTTCCAAGTCTAAATACCAAATCCAAATTATTAGTATCATGTCGAACAAATAAGAGTACTGTACCAATTTAATATCCGACTTGAAATTTCACGAGAACTTATGTCTGATCAAGTCAATAGAATTACTAGGGAAAATTGCCTATAGATCAACTCCATCGAACTTCATGCTACAAGTTGGTGTCACATTTCATGAATACACGTGCACTTACTTAGCCTTGTGAGACAATCCTGGTCTTGTAAGCTTCAATTTCATGTCGACATGTGGATTTGTCTAGAACACCTCAACCCAAAAGCGTTTTCGCCTGTGTAGAAAACAGTCTGGCTGAAATGTTTTTCAAGATTAATAAATCTGCGTGTAAATTAAGGTTTTTACTGGCGCTCTGACTGATTTTAAAAGTGCCCTTTTTGGGGATTTAAATGAAGCATATATGAAAAATAATACAAATATTTTTACATTTTACATTTGTGTCCTCCAGTCATTTGGCTCCATGCTTAACAGTGGTCATTGATTTTAATGTTTTGTGCACATGTGGGGATCAGGGTTTTTATTTTATTTATTTCATTCATTTTTAAAGATATTGCCTCACTGTCACTAAGGCTGTCGGGGGGCGGGGGGGGGGGGGGGTTATCTGTCTAAGCAGCATGTGACAGTTCTATTCTCTATAGACTGTGTTCCTCGCTGAGGCGTAAATCTCTTTTGAGTGGGAATCTGAGGCCAGTTGTCACCAAGAAATGTATTAGTCGTTCTAAGAATACATCCATCCATCCATCCATCTTCTCCCGCTTATCCGGAGTCGGGTCGCGGGGGCAGCAGCTTCAGTAAGGGACCCCAAACTTCCCTTTCTAAGTCTATTATTTATTCCTCTACCTAATGTTGCTCACTTACCCTACAATTTGCTGAAGGTCATTTCGGTTATGACCAACATCACTTGTAACCCTACAGGCATGTTATTATATTTAAAACATTTTTTTTTATTATTTAATGAAGTAAGAAATGGGTATTGTTGTTTTACATTAAAATAAAGCCTCTTTCACACACAGTAGGTGGATTTTGGAAGCCTGTCTGTCTAGGTGTGTCAACATTTCTTTTTGGGATCCTGTTCCATGATGAAACAAAGATGAATTGACAGTTATGTTCGATTGCCACGTACTTGCAGCCTTTCCAGTCTTAATGTCATCTGTGTGTTTCCGTCTGCACAGGCATGGTCACTGGTCTGGAAATCACCTCCACAGGGTCACAGTCCATAGAAATGGGCAGCGGTCAGAGTGTGACGCTCGACTGCCAGTTTGTCCTGGCCGCTGAAGACTCTGGTCCGCTGGACATTGAATGGAGCTTGCTGGCTTCAGACAACCAGAATGAAGACAAAATTGTAAGTATGCGTAAGAGCCTGTGTCCACCAAAAGCATTTTTAGCACGAGACAGAGCACCTATTTTCAATACAAACCCTATTTGTCGGGGTTGTCAATGTTCCAAGGATTGGTGTGTTCCAACAGCCAGTGTGTAGTGTCGATCACTTCTCTGTTCAGTCCGAATTGGCTGATAATTTAATGGAACAATCCTGTCCTCAGGGGCATTAGAAATGAAGATATTCATTGTGCACGATATTACCTAAAATAAAAATCACGATTCATTGAAAATCGTACCTCTATTACGATTAATTAACCATTATTTTGCCTTTTTGTTTTGCTTTTGTTTGAGTTCTCCAATATTTGCAGATATTTTAGTATACTGCAGTCTATGGATTATTGCTGTGCCTAGGTTTGTCACGATTTCAAGAAGGGTGTCCTGTGTCCAGGTCCCAACAAATGGGTCTATCTGTAAAACGCATTTCCCCCTATTTCCGACACGCTTGTAAAAAACCACCCTGGGAAAATTACGTCTGTTGTTTTTATTTTTCGATTAATCGGATAACTAAATTATCGATAATATAGAAATCCATTCGATGCCATAGGGTGCTCCCTCAGAACCTATCACCCACATTGGTAACACATAGTGTTGTGCAGCCTGCACCACTTTGTGTTCCTTATTACAAAGCCAGCGCAGTATAGAAACACTAGTTTATAGTTTTCAGCATATACAGAGAGTGGGCAGCTAGCAGACCGTGAGCAGATAGTTGCTTAACTTCACATAAAGTGTATTATGTAACAATCACTGACTACACCGTTTAATGGTTTAAATGTTTTAATGTAAAATCTTTAACAGTCTTCAATCTGCACAAGCTTATTTAAAAAATAATTGAGTGCATCATACATTTAGCACACAACAAAATAAGTGAAAATAAAATAAATTTCAGGAATACCATAACGTGCAACCTCAAGCTTAGCAGTCCCAACAAAATCATCTTACTGAAAAATGGCAATGCAATTTGGGTAACACTAATTCTAACAGCCAGGAATAACTAAAACTAGTGCGTTCTTAATCAAATCTAACACACCCACCAAAGCAGATGCATGAACTCCCCCCCTCTCCTTTTCTCATGTTAGGCTGTTTTAGAACAGTTCAGTTATACCGGTACTGTAGAACCAGACCTCTGATAACACACAAGTAATATGGCCTGCAAGTTAAGGTTTGACAACACTGTCAAGCAAGGGGGCAGCGGGGGTTAAAATGTTTGGTCTATAAATGCGCGAGAGGGAAAAGGAAGCGTCCGCTGGTGTTCTAGCATGCAGTGCTTTTAAGAAGGCAGAGAGTGACAGCGCTCGCACACGGCAGATCAGCGGAGCTGCATGCTTTGTGTTTGCACATGCTGTACAATGGGCACGAAACCAAAACCGCTCCGCTATTTTTCTCTGCTTCAATGGATCAGTGTTCGCGTTTAGCGCTTTCACTGTGTTCCGCAATGGCTTCGTTTACGCTTTAGTACAAATGCATGCGTGCTGCATATAGTGCTAACGCTAACAAGAGCTGCTGCTCGCCTGTTATTTACCGCGCAGCGGTCTATAAGCTGGGCCAAGTTTATCTGCTGCAGAGACATCAGCGGATGTATTGGGGTAGGTAGGCTACACACATTCGTCATCTTCTTTTGGTGTCAGGATGACTGGGCGCGTTCACAACGCATTGCTGCCTCTCATTGTCCATTGACAGCACTGTTTATTCAGATCTGAGTATACAGTTCTAGGTATATTTTGCCAAGTACTTTTTGCAAATCGACGTATAGACGTAACCGGTTACGTCGACTAATTGTCCCAGCACTAGTTTCAATTACTTTTTGGTTCATCGTCCAGCCCTATTGTGCAGTATAGTGTTTTAATCTTTAGTTAATCCAAATTGTTTACTAAAGTTGAGTTTATTTGACCACAGTCAAGTGTATTTGACCACATTACAATCTTAAATGGACACAGGCCCTTATGACTCATTAAACAGTGCTGAATGCTTCCATCTGGCTGGCCAAGCCATTTCCAGGGAGCATTGAACCTCATCTAATAACTGGCCTCTGTGCATGTACAAAGTAAATTGCCATTCTTACATCCTATAGACATATCATTTGATTGCCTTTTAACTAGCTTTAGTTAATATAATTACTTCATCACTGTGTGTGGAGAGTCCACATTTGTCCTTGCTTTTGTTCGTTAGCTGAATGGGACCTTGTCAATCTTGCATACAGTGTCTGTGTGTGTGGTGCCGGAACCCCGCACACAGTCAGTCATGCTCTGCTAAACACTGCTGTGTAAATAGCTGTTAATATTTGAGTTGTTGCGTGGATTTAAGTCCTCAGTAAAGTCGGCCGTGACGGCCAAAAGCTGTGGGTTGATGTTGGTCTATGTTTGAGTTAATGGGTGTGACTGAGTATATTTTACTGTATTGTAGGGGTGTAAGAAAATATCGTTAAACCATATAAATGCATTATTACGTTGCGTGATACTGTATCGATTCTCTAAAACATTATCGATTTAAAAACATTACAAAGATACATTGTTTATATTTTTCTCAATTTATATGTAAAATGGGCCATGTACAAAATACATTAATCTCAAAAAAGAGAAAAGATGATTTGTTACCAGATTTAGCTTTAAATTAATATTCATCTACAGTCCCTCAGCATAACTTGCATTTAGTGTTTCTGTTACTTTTTGCAGCGGCGCCATACATTAGCATTGCTATGACCAGTTTTCCACAAATTAGAAATTGCAATATATCGCCTTGCTTAAAGTATCGCAATATATCGAACTGTGGCCCTTGTGGTATCGTGATGCGTATCGTATTGCCAGATTCTTACACAGCCCTACTGTTTGCTTGTGTTGGTTATGTAACGGGTGCATGCGATACATCAGTGGAAGTGCGAGGAACCTGAACTTCGTGTATACTGCATGTAACCAAGCCATTCACCTGCGGGGCACTCCCACCGGCAGTTGGAATGGCGTTTAAGCGCCGTATCCAGGCCAGTGTTTCCTAAAAGCCACTGGGACTTCACATGGCCCCCTGGACCGCTGTGTGCACAAACACACACACACAGAGGCGATCTGGATCTCCCTTCCATCTAGTTTAGTTCCCTCTCCCCTTGAGGTTCAGTGGCAGTAACCCATCATGAAGACTGGGCTGTCCCTCATGATTGTAGACTGAGCCACCCAGCCCCCATGCTATGCTCCTCGGTTCTGCAACCTCCAGCCGCTCCCCTCTTCTCTCTCAATTGTCTAGAGCGGGGCTTCAGGGACGGGGGGGGGGGTAGATGCGTTACACACACACACCCTACTTCAGTTTTGACCTACTTCGTTTTATATACAGTAGAATGAGAAGCACCCGTCGTGAACTGTCGGTTGGTTAAAATGGCTTCATCTCATTTGTGTGTTTTGTGGCTTGGATGATAAAGCCCCTATTGTGCTTTTTGATTAATCCCCCCCGCCCGCCCGCCTACCGGTGGCTGAATCATCCTCCAAAATGAAAACAGAATGCAGTGTGAGTGTATTTCTCTCTCCTGCCTCTATGCAGCTGTAGGAATATATTTAATATCATATCGAAGTGTATTAGTTTGTTTTTCCTCTTGAAGTGCCGTCTTGAAGTGTCTTCCCCCAGTTTCCATGTCATATTGAAAAGTGGATAAAGATCTGCTTCTAAACAGCTTCATTGTCACATATTTGGTTTTATTGTATGTAAAGGTTACACATTTGTGTAACCTTGGAGCCAATACGATGCTTTGTGCAAAGTACATTGTCTCTATTCTCACTATTTAGTGACCTATTACTTTCAAAGGGGCTGCTTATTGTATTTTATAGTGTTCAATAGGATTTGGGCTTGTCTGGTAGGACCACGAATATCAGGCATACCAGGTAGACGCCATTAACATTTAGTCACATGGCTTCAGATGTGAAAATGCCAATCAAGAGCTACCACCATATCCAACTCTATCTGGGAAACGGCATCAAGGCATGCAATGGTACACTGACCTGTAGCACTGGGATGGGTTTAATTTGAGCTAGAAACATTATACATTATATAGGAGACAGACCACTTTGAGAATTCTGAATGGAACTCTGTGGGAGAAGTTTGTAATGGAAAATATGGCGGTTGGAAGGAAAGCGCTAATAGTCTACTTTTATAATGGCTGAACCGTTTATTAAGCCAATCGTGTGGTTGCACTGATGCAAGCCAACAGTTGCACATACATAGTAGTATAGACCGGGGGAGTATTGATTTCTTTATTTTTAAATTATTATGGGGCAGTGTTACAAGTTTTAAGTTGGTTTTATCAGATTTTACTTTTACAATTACACATTTTTATGACCCCGGTGACCATTGAAACTGTAGTTGTGGCTTTCTCCCCATTCATTTAGATACAGCCTTCCTAATAACTGTTTATACCAAGATGGCTGCCGAGCGGCCAGACTTGCCTATAAGGACCAGCAGGACCAAAGGAAGAGCAAGGCATCGTCTATTCATAACCCGATCTAGTAGTTAGTCTAGGCAGTCACAGCTCTTGGTCCGACATAGGTCCAACATATCATTGAGGTCCTTTGGTGGTTGCTGAAGAATAGATAATGCAGTGGGACATGCCAGGAATGCCATTTGCATTTGGCTCTCATGACCAGTGTGGGTGAAACCAGGATGTGCTGAGGGCGAGGGAAACGCTTACGGAAGCCATTTTGGAATTAGTATATGTGTGCGTACATCTAATATATAACTGACGACTATTTCCAGCTAATTTTTAAGTATTTTTAATCTATACTTCAGCAACCATCAAAGGACCTCGATGATGAGTGGGACCATGTGCGTGACGCATCTCTGTCCTCCTGTTAATCTCTTCCCAAGGCAGCGGTACTGCTGTAACCTTAAGGAATGCTCCACAGCTGCTTCAGGTGAACACCAAGACCGCGGCAGGTGGCGTGAAGAGCCTGTGTGGGCTCACACAGGCTCACGGTGCACGCTGTTGATGTATACAGGTGTCACCGCACTCTGCTTTGCCTCTCAAATGAACTCTCCCAGGGCAACCGTGTCACATGACTCTGCCCGCATGGAAATATTCCCCCCCGAGTAAATATGGCTCCCCGCCTCGGCAATAAAAAGGTCTCTTCAAACGTGGGTGGCTCAGAAGGAAAGCCGGGAAGGGGGGGGGGGGGGGGGGGGGGGGGGGAGGAGTCGAAGGAGCAGCTCCGGGCCAGGTGGCTGTCGTGACATTGGATGTCCTACCTGTTATGAAACGCAGCACATGGACAGCTCTGTCCTTTCACACCTATCCAGCAAGCCCATCTAGGCTTTTGACCTTTTCCATTTCATTACCTTTTTTTTTTTTTTTGCGGGGACATTGGGATATGCAAGCGCAGAAGAGGTTTTTGGCGGTGCGTGTAAGTTTTATTTTTTAATTATTTTTTATTTTCTTGTTTAGGCTAGGTGGGAGAGTTCTCCTCTGTCTGCTGCACCAGGAGGCCATTTAATTTCCTCCCCCTTCCACGGCCCCCCTGTCAATGTTACTGCTGATGTTCTGCACTCCCCTGAGGACCGGGGGGAGGGGGGGTGTTAGCCAGCATTACCTGTTCCCATGGCTAACAAGTACAAGATGTACACGCCCTCGTTGCCTACATGCCTCTGTGCTCCAGAGGCAAAAGACTTCCGCTTGGAAGGCAGAAGCAGAAATGCATCTCCCATGTCGCTTCACTGACACCGTTCCCCTCTTTGTCTTGTTCGTGCTCTGCCTCCCGTGATGGATTCATTATGCATCCTCTTCCTGCCGTGCTCATGTCTTATTCACCGCTTCACCCTTGGGTGTCGTCGTGCGTGCGCCTCATTGTTGATCACGGCCAAGTACAAATATTTTTTTTGTCTTTTTTTTTTTTTTAAACACAACGCAAGGATAACAACCGTGCATGACAGTCTCTGTGGAGATGGAGAGCAGGCCCAGAGTCTGTCTGCGAGTATGAACTCACCTCATTCACATGTGGGTTCCTCTGTTCCTGGCCTGTTCTTTGGTTTGTTTTCTTGTTTGTTTTTATTCCTCCGGTAACCCAGTATTCTGCGGTCGTCTCCACCTGGCTCTCATCTCCTGGCATTTCCTTTTTGCCTTACAGCGGTAGACAGATTTTTGGGTGTTTTGCTTTGGGGTGGGGGGGGGCAAGAGTTCATTGTTGACACAGCAGGTGTTGATTTGACTGCACTGTAGCGCCTTTGTTCGTTTCCACGTCCATAACCTCTGCTGCATGGAAAGGGCAAACCTGCGCATACTGCCAGAGAACCTACATCTCTCTCTCTCTCGCTCTCTCTCTCGCTCGCGCTCTCTCTCTCTCTCTCTCTCTCTCTCTCTCTCGCGCTCATATTTTAGCTGGTTCAGCAAGCACGGTCTTACGAATGCACGTCTTTGCACAAGACATTTCAAGGCCTACGGGTTTTTATTTTTGTATTTTTATTTTGTGGCTTGCCTTATCTTTTCACAGCAACACACAAACACACACATGCACAATCCCCAAATCTAAACAGCCCCCCCTCCTCCATATATTTCCATCTGTAGGTGATCTTGTACTCGGGCGACAGGGCGTATGAGGACTACCCCGTCATGAAGGGCCGCGTCCACTTCAACTCGCCCGATCCAAAGACCGGCGACGCCTCCATTGTCCTGATAGGACTGCTGGCGACCGACACGGGCACCTACCAGTGCAAAGTGAAGAAGGCCCCCGGCGTCCAAGGCAGGAAGATACTACTGACCGTCATGGGTGAGTGAAACCAAGGTGTTGCTCTTAAAGGGGCACCCATCGATTTGTGTCGGGGGGAGAGGGGTGGAGTTACAAAACCGTTCTTTGATCTCCATGGTTATAACTGCTGTGGCAACAGACTATAAACCCAGGGTTTCCCACACACAGACTTTACTTGGGCGGGCCGCCCAGGTGTATTAACGGCCGCCCAAGTATATTTGGCAGCCCTCCTTAGCATTTCATTGTTGTTGTGTTTTTTTTTTTATCTGTGAGAGAGACGCCATACGTGATAAAGTGGACATTCTCTCATTCTCTACCCCTTGTGTTACAAAGTTATTTACATTAATTCTGTTAAAAATAATATAAGTGAATTATGTTGGTACCACACAGTGGAAAAGTGCCATATATATTGCGGTGGTTAGTGTAGCATATAAACTAGAGTGTCTTAAATAACAATGCCTTTTGCTTAACCAATTCAACATTACAAGGCAAATACAGTAAGTGCTATTTTTTATTAGTCTCCTGACCATCACTGACACTGAGGATTGGTTAAGAAGTTGACTTAACTACTTTCACATTGCAAAGTGTGCAAGCTACTGTTATTTCTGTCACAGAGAATTCTACACAGCGATGGCGTAGCATAAATGCACACTGAATAGGAAATCATGAAAAACTGACAGGTTGATATTTTAATCGACTGAAATGTATTACCCTATTTAAATGATCAACATTGCCGTGTTCGTTTACAGTAAACTTGATTATGTCGGGTCGGCTCATTCTCTGAAGAGCTCTGATTCAACTTCAACAGTCACCAGTCTATATACTGGAGGATACAGACCGACCAATCGACTTCAAAATACAGCGCTGCAAAAAACACATCTGACTAGGAAATAAAGGTTTCACTTCAGATGATAATAGAACATGTAGATTATATGTAGTACAAAATATATAACCTATATATTTGTACACTTAAATAACTGTAACTTAACTTTAACCTAAATATAACCTTAACCTAAATATAACCTATCTTAAATTCTTATTCCTATCTTAAATTAAAGTATTATTTACAATAGTTAATGATAGACAGCCTACTTCCCAAACCTAGCCTAAGCTACATAGACACACTATTAGATGCAATGTATTGCTACCTCCTCTATACAATGTGATAGGTCTATAGCTTGCTTTAGTGAAACTGCAATAGTAAGGTTCTACTTACAATCGATACTTATGTTATTATTATCACTTTTAATAAACTATAAAAGGCTGTAGCATTTGGCTGTTGTAGTCATATAACTTTATTTGTTACTCGCTATATAGGTCAAGATCTACTGTCCTAAAACATACTACTGTATTAATATATAATATAATGTTCATACTGCACAATCAAAGCAGCACATCAGATAACATAGAGTGCGGGGTGGACAAAGAGGCAGTGTATCGCATAGCAAACCCTCCACCCCTTCACGCCAGTTACATCGCAGGTATATTTCAGATCTGTGGGAAACACTGAAACACTGTTTCAAAACACTTGGTTCATTCACATTGAATCATTTATTCATCATTGGTTAAGCCTACAAAACAATGTAAATGTTTACCTTTTTGTTAAATTGCTTTGCAAAAGTAGATAATGACCTAAATGCTTAACCACATGAATAAATAAATCAAGTGAATAACTAAATTTTACATTTAGGTTATGGCCATAAATTCCTGTATTTTACAGCTGGAGAATACAGTTTCACAAACAGTACGGCAAATATGCTATAAATATAAACATGCAGTTAGTGGATGCAAACAATGGGTCACCAAACTGGTGAATGTGAAGTGCAGTGTGTTGTGCTTCGTGGAATAACATGCGTTGTTATGACCTACTGTTTTGCTCAGCAGGGCTTTTATTACACAGGGTGAGACGTGTGACACATCAGTGTTGTGTAAGCCAGCTGGTTAACTCCCTAGGCAAACATGCACAGACTCTGCTGGTTGGACAGCCTGAGTCACTAGCTTCCCGATACTGCCTTCTTGTTAATTTGCATATTGTCAAGCAACCGCACACCACAACTAGTCTCTGTTAAGTAGATAAAACCTGTGCTGCAGCGATATCGAAAACATTTTCACCTACTGTGCACAGAAAGAATGTGGTTCACAAAATGGTGGCTGTTCTTGTTGACACAACATTCACAGGATTATGGGAGTTATTGTACCTCCCCTACAAGCTTGACTAAGGAAGCCCTGAGCTTTTCGGAAACAAACCTTCTTGTTCTTCAGCAATCCTGCCATTGCACCACTAAGCTCTTTTATTAATTAATTAATTTATTTATTTTGTCTCCGTGCCTCTAACGAATGGTGATAAATGTACTTGTTAATTGATTGTGATTCTCTGAGCGGTGGCTACAGGCTGTACCTGATTAGAGAGGCATTGACACTGCCCTGGTGAGGTCACCTTTCATAAAGAAATTGATTGGACAGGAATCCCCATAAACCCCCATAACCCCAGCATTATACACAGGTTTCTGGTACTGTAAGCTCACTCACTCAGTCAGTGACTAGCTAGTTTTTATCAACCATGATTGTACAATCAAGGTTGAACAATTGTATGGTAAAATAAATCAACTGATAGTTTTGCAGGGTATATCTTGAATGAACGATCACCCCCCTTCCCTGCAAACATGTGGCATGGTCTTTATTTTTACACATCTTGCAGGTAAAAATAAAATATTACTTGTGCTAAACTAACTTATACTAGTGTATACATTAAATTAAAATATAGGTTAATATGAACTTTTACATTAATTTATTAGGTTTATATTTAATCAGTTTACCAGAATCAAAAATGTAAACAAAAAATAAAATCAAACCAGAAAAGTACTAGACTATACAGTAACCTCTCTGATGCTGACTATCGGGAACCGAACTGGCTGCCGTATCGTTTGAGTGTCACACGTTTAATTGGTTTGATGTCCCATGTCCTCTATGGGTGAGGACACCATCCAAGAGCCATTCTAGATCGTGGCAGGTCCCCAACATTTGTCTCGTACATCAAACTCCACAACAGGGCAGACAATGGCAATGATCTGTGAATGTCGCCAGGTCTGCACAGTCCCAAGCGAAAATATTGAATATTGCAGGTCATCTTTGGATGCTAATTAATGTATCAGTTTAGAGTACACCTCTAAAAATGTATTTGTATTCTTGTACATCCCTGACATTGAGCTAAGCCACGCACAGACATTATAAAGCCCCCACAGCAATGATTGGTCATACTGTATCACAGATTTCCACAAGCACAGTGTCTTATGTATAGCCTGGCTATGCATGACTATTGATCTCAGATCAATTTCTTTTGTTGAGATTATAGTCTGGGAATTATAGACACCAGACAGGCTAACAGGCTGCTAGTCATGGACTCCAGGGCCAATGAGCCCAGGGGCAGACATCTTGCCCGCTCTGCATTTTGCCTTCAGGTTAATCTAGTTACAAGGCAGACAATCTGAAGAACCGGAGAGACAAGGTAGCACACACAGAGGTACACGGAGAGAACATGTCTCAAAGCTTCAGTATGTTCTGCGCGTCGGAACGACCCTGTCCCGAACACTGATGCGTGCACTCACTGCATAAAATTGACTCCCACGCACGCACACACACACCCATGTGCACTTAAGTGCAGGTACTGTGAGGCTGCACTGTCTGTTGCGTATTCTGTTCAGGTGGAGCGCACGGACAGTGAGGCTAACGCAGGTGGAGAGTGCACCAACATGCATCTCAGCATCTCTGTTATTCAGCGTCCAAGTCCTCCAGACCTTCGCTAATATGTCCAATAGCCTAGATCAGGGCTATTCAATTCCAGTCCTGGAGGGCCGCTGTGCTGCATGTTTTAGATGTCTCCCTGCTACAACACACCTGAT
>JAODUH010059764.1:4299-17778 GCA_027564835.1 Typhlichthys subterraneus | reverse complement strand
TATCTCTAAGGGAGAAGCCAGCCACCCTCCTGAGAAAACCCATTTTGGCCGCTTGTACCCGTGATCTTGTTCTTTCGTTCATGACCCACCCTTCATGACCTTAGGTGAGGGTGAGGTGCTTGAACTCCTTCACTTGGGGTAAGAACTCATTACCTACCTGGAGTCGGCACTCCATTGGTTTCCTGCTGAGAACCATGGCCTCAGATTTAGTGGTGCTAATCCTCATCCCAGCCTCTTCACACTCGGCTGCAAACCGATCCAGTGAGTGCTGGAGGTCACAGACCGATGATGCCATTAGGACCACATCATCTGCAAAAAGCAGTGATGAGATCCCCGGGCCACCGAACCACAACCCCTTCCCATCACGACTATGCCTCGATATTCTGTCCATGAATATCAAAAACAGGATTGGTGATAAAGCGCAGCCCTGCGGAGACCAACCCCCACATGAAACAAGTTCGATTTTCTTCCGAGAATTCGTACAAAGCTCTCGCTTTGGACACACACAGAGTGTATTGTATTGAGGGTGCTGCAGAGTGTATTGTGTATTGTATTGAGGGTGCTGCAGGAGTATGGGGTGAGGACCCCCTCACCCCATACTCCTGCAGCACCTCCCAAAGTATCTCCCGGGGGACCCAGTCATACGCCTTCTCCAGGTCCTCAAAACACATGTAGATCAGAAGGGCATACTCCCAGGCCCCCTCCAGGCTCCTTGCGAGAGTAAAGAGCTGGTCCGTTGTTCCACGACCAAGACAGAATCCGCATTGTTGTTCTTCAATCTGAGGTTCGACAATCGACCGAACCTTCCTCTCCAGCACCTTGAACTGTGATACCCCTGTAATTGGCACACACTTGCTGGTCCCTTTTTGTGAAGAGGGGAACCACAACCCCAGTCTGCCACTCCTTTGGCACTGTCCCCGACTTCCACGCGATGTTGAAGAGGCGTGTCATCCAAGACATCCCCTCCACATCAAAATCTCGTCTACTGGTATAAACTCCACTGTAGCGGCGCTCAGCCGGGGAGTTGTGAGTATCCCACACCCGCTGGCGCCTCACACCCTGGGCAACTCCAGAGTAGAATAAAGTCCATCCCCTATCCAGGAGTACTGTGCGTAGAGATCTAAATGGTAGCGCTCCACCTCCCGCACAAGTTCTGGCTCCTTCCCCTACAGCCAGGTGACGTTCCACGTCCCCAGGATCCAGCCTCTGCCGCCCGGGGCTCGTCCGTCGAGGGCCCTGACTTTCACTGCCACCCATGTGAGGCGCCCGACCCCCACGGTTCCACATACAAGTGGTAGGTCCATAGGATGAAGAAAGGTGCGGCACGCTGCTTTTTCGGGCTGTGCCTGGCTGGGCTCCATGGCTGTGACGGCCCTGCCTTGTTTTGGCAGGCCTGTTGTTCTTATTGGCTAAGATAGGCCCTAATTAGGCTAATGACGGGCACCTGGGCATGTCACTTATATAGGTGTGTTGCAGCACACTGTAGGTGTCCCTCCTGGCACCACACATGTGGTTGTTCGGTTTATTTCTTAGCTTGGTTAGCATGCAACACGCACCACATATATTCAGTACATACCCCAAAGAGGTTCAAACCTCATTATGTTATTCTGTTATTATTACTATCATTATTACTATTATTCTTATTATTATTATAGTGTATGCTGTAGCTAACAGGGGAAGGTGTTCTCTCTACACAGAGCCCCCTAGAGGCCTTGCAGGAGCAGTGCAACGCCACCTCAGCCACCAGCTCTCACATGATTCTGCAACTGGAGCACGCCCAGGCCCTGCTGCGGCAGTTCTCCCAGGGCCAGGAGGAGGTGTTGCCATGGCTAGAGGAGACCCAGGCCCAGGTGGCGCAGCTGTACCTGAGCCCCGTCAGCTACAAAGCCATCCAGGATCAGCAGCACCTCCTGCAGGTATGAGAGAGGTGGTGCACCCTAAGGTGGCTCCTCCACATGGAGCAAGCAAGCAAAATGTACTTTATTTATATAGCACTTTAAAAATACAAAAAGTAGTCACAAAGTGCAGTACAGAAAAATGTATATAAAACCTGAAATGTACAGTACAAATAAGACCCAAATAAAACAATAAAATCAACATAAAATACAAATAAAACAATGAAATCAATGTCAATGTCGGTTTTCTAAAGCCAAAGAGAACAGGTGGGTTTTTATGAGAGATTTAAAAACAGACAGTGAAGAAGCCTGTCTAAAGCATTCCATAGTGTAGGAGCTGCCATAGCAAAGGCACGATCCCCTTTCAGTTTTCGCCTTGCTTTCGGGACACTTAGGAGCAGTTGGTCAGCTGACCTGAGTGAACAGGTAGGTGCAAATAAGTGTAGCAGCTCAGAGATGTATGGTGGAGCTAAACCATTTTAGCCCTTAAAAGTCAATAAAATAATGTTAAAATGGATCCTAAAATGTATGGGCAGCCAGTGTAGTGAGGCCAGGATGGGGGAAATGTGCTGGTATTTATGTGTTCCAGTTAAAAGACATGCGGCTGCGTTTTGAACCATCTGGAGACGGGCAACAAGTGACCCACTGACTTTTGGCCAATTGCTATAATTAAACAAAGATTGACTTAACAACAGCCCTAATCTGTCTGTCCATTTTAAAGTCAGAGTCCATTTTCACCCTTAAATTTGTGATTGTTGGTTTAGAGAGTACTGAGCCGAGGAACCAAGATCAACAATGGGGGTCCCAGTTTTACCACCAAAAACCATAACCTCCGTTTTACTTGCATTAAAACTTAAAAAGTTAAAAGCCATCCATGCCTTTATGTCGTCAAGACACTCCAGTAATGGCCTGAGAGTGTCATTCTTTTTTAAGGGAACATAAATCTGGGTATCATCCGCATAACAGTGAAATTACATACCATGCTTCCTAAGTATATGCCCAAGTGGAAGCAAATAAATAGAAAAATGAAGAGGGCTTAAAACTGAGCCCTGTGGGACCCCACAAGTGAGAGGAGCAGAGGAGGACATAGAGTTACCATAGCGGACACAGAAACTTCGACCTTCCAAGTATGACCTGAACCATTTTAGAAAGGCCATTAACTGACTGTGCACAATTTTTGGAAGGTTTTTTTATATAAAACGTAGCTTGGAGATAGGTCTGAAATTAGCAAGACCCGTTTTTTTTAAGTAAAGTTTGAACTACTGCATGTTTAAAATCATCAGGGACACACCTGAGGACAGACTACTATTAAGAACTGCAAGAACTGATGGTCCTATAGTGACGAAAACATCCTTAAAAAGTCGAGGAGGGATAACATCCCTTGGAGAACCTTAGGGCTTCTAACTATCAACAACATTCTGTAAAACTGACAAAGTCACAGGCTCAAACTTGTCAAAGACAGGTGGACAGAGAGCTGAGACTGAGGGGTCATATGCAGAAGGTTGAATTTGAGCCCTAATGGATGTTCCCTTATTTTTTTTAAATATAAGGACATTTTCAACAACTCCACAACTTCACAGTGGCAAAGCCACAAAACTTTGGATGAGGAGGGGTGGTCTTGGGTGACACGCCTCTTCAACATCGCGTGAAAGTCGGGGACAGTGCCAAAGGAGTGTCAGACTGGGGTGGTGGTTCCCTAACATTAATGTGTCCCAGAAAACCTTGTGGTGTCCAGACTGTGGTCCTGTCCTGCTGCAGGGCCTGCGGGAGAGAGTGGCGGAGCACAGGCCCCTGGTGGCTCGGCTGGTCTCCTTGGGCCGGGGCCTCGCGGAGCTGAACCCCGAGCAGGGCGGGGCCTTCTGCTTGCGGGCCGCCCAAGCCGAGGAGCAGCACCAGGCCCTCAGGGAGGAGATCAGGCAGGCTGTTGGCCTCCTGGAGGAGACCCTTCCCCGGTACACACAGGTATACTCACACACACATAGGGATGGGACGATATAGGATATTATCGTTTATGCAATACAAATACTGAGGATAACCGCATCGTGGTGAATGTCCACTATCTATCACTGATAATCATTTATATGAAGATTTTAACAAGCGACTTGCCGAAAGCTGTCTAGCAAGACAGCTGTTTTGATGAATACTAACTCATGTAAGCATCTTCCAGTCAGTCACCACCATGGCTGAAGGTCGGCTTGCCCGTTGAGTCCCCCACATAAAACAGATGAATGAAAGTTGAGTTGAGAAAGTTTCAAAACTAAATTAATCACACAAAAATATAGGCTTGTGTCATGATACAATAGAAATGTTTGTTTCTTAAGAAATTTCAAGATGAAGTGATTCCAGTATGTTTTAGTGCCATTTTAAAATAATATGATAATGTCGTTTTTTGCGATTATTTTGGCCATGATAATCGGGATATAGATTTTTCATATCGTCCCATGCCTACCCACACATTGTGCTGTGTCCCCAGCTGGAGGAGAGGGTTACCGTGGCGACAGAGTTCCTGGATGCCCTGGGGCTGTCCCTCCAGAGCCCCTCCCCCCTGCAGGGTCTTCCCGCCCACATCAGGGAGCAGCTGAATGACAACAAGCGCTCCTTGGCCCAGCTGGTCCAGATGGAGCTCAGCCTGGCGGCCCTGCAGGGCCACGCCCAGCAGCTGGTGGGCGTGGCCGGGGGCGGAGTCATCGCCTCAGGTAACACACTGACACCATGGTCACCATGGCAACTGATAACACACTCACTGTGGCAGGCACACAGCTCACTATGGGGCAGACACACAGCTCACTATGGGGCAAACACACAGCTCACTATGGGGCAAACACACAGATCACTATGTGGCAGACACACAGATCACTATGTGGCAGACACACAGATCACTATGTGGCAGGCCTGGAGCACTGACCCTGTGCTCCTCCAGCGATGCAGGAGCGCGTGGCGGCCCTGTCTCTGCGGTGGCAGGAGGTGCAGGCGCGAGTGCAGGAGCGTGACGGCCAGCTACGTGCGGCGCTGGACCTGGCCGTCCGCTTCTGGAGCGACGTCGGCGAGCTGACGTCGGCCCTGGGCGATGCCCAGCAGGCCCTGCTGGACCTCAACTGCAGCCACAGCGATGCGGAGACCGTGCGCCAGAGCCTGGAGACCATGCAGGTGCCCTGCGCCCCCTAGTGTGCAACTGGAGTGTTGTCACACACACACACACACACACAGCAGCACTGGGTCAAAGGCCTAACAGGAAAGTCCCGCCACTTGGCAGCCATCTTTGAAACACCCTGCACACCTCATTGACATTTAATGAACACATCCTTGACATGTATTAACATGTAATTAACACATCATTAACTAAGAGTTAACATACAGTTAATTACATGTGGGGCAGGATGGTCTAGTGGTCTGGGTGTTGGGCTCCAAGCTGGAAGGTCCTGGGTTCAAACCCAGGTGTTGACCTACCTGTAAGCATCCTTGAGCAAGATGCCTAACCCCTAACTGCTCCCGGTGGTTCATGGTCTTTTTAGAACAGTGCTATATAAATGCAGTCCATCTACCATCTAACGTGGGGCCCCTCCTGCAGACTCTCAGGGAGGACATCGACAGCCTGCAGACGGAGCTTGACACGCTCGGCATTCTGGGAGTGGAGCTGACGTCAGCATGCGGCGACGCGCACAAGCCGGACGTCACCCGGAGCCTGGACGAGGTAGCGGCCGCACGGGCACGCCGAGCAGGTAATGGGTCAGAATGCGGCCCGCTAACGCTCCCTGTGTTCGGCAGCTATACTGCACGTGGAACCACCTCAGCACCCTGTGGAGCGAATGCCACGGCAGACTGGAGGACGCCCTGCAGAGGGCGCTAGACTACCAGGACACCATGCAGGTGTGTGTGTGAGTGGGTGGGTGATTGAAAGGAGGCGTGGCCTCTGCCCTGCTTGTTGCATGGATGGATGGATAACTGAGTATCGATACTTCAGATCCTGATGGGTCCAGTTTTGGCCTTCTTTCCCCACTGCCCATACATTATAGAAAGACATCTGATCTTTGATTGTTTATTTAATACAAACATTAAAAAAATATCTCCACTTACCTAAACGGTTTTATGTACACAAGACCTTAGTATCGATATAAAGAGATTGGCCTTAGTGTGACTTATATGGGAATGAATGGGAATGGTATCGGATTGATAAGAGTTCAAATGTGTAATAACAAAATGAAAAATATATCAAAAAAGATAAATATGTAAGAACACATCAACAGTTGCTGTTACATGAAATGAAGCATGCATGTACATCTACTGTGTAATCAGCAGGATCCACTACATCAATCAATCAATATCAATCAATAAATCTTTATTATCTCCGAAGGGAAAATTCTTTCGGCAACAGGAGAGACAGTACAGGATAGCCACACAATCCACACATAACACACACAACAAATACACAGTATGACATACAGTACACAGAAGTCTTTTTACTTAGAAGGCATTTAATAGTGTAAAGACCATGGTAATAAAGGAGTTTCTGATCCTCTTAGTTCTGCCTTTAGGCGTTCTGAAGCCTACAACACTGATCCTCCAAGGTGAGGCCAGGACAGTCTAGAATGGCTTTGGCCTTCCTGAGCAGATTTATCTGTGCCCGGTTCACCCCACTGAATCTTGTTGGCTATTTTAACAAGATTACTTCTGTTCTTGTTGTGCAGAGTCACAATTCCAAACCAGGACACCAAACAGAATGTCAAGAATCTTGTAAAACAAGGTCATCATAAAACTGTTGACATTAAAAACTCTCATCTTGCATAAAAAGTACAACCTCTGCTGTACCTTCTTATAGATAGTGTCAACGTTTTCCTCAAAGTTGAGTTTTCTGTCAATAACAGTACTTATAGTTGTCCACTATCTCAATACCAGTATATTCAATAACTTTATTTTCCATGGTAGTAGATAACTCTCTAAACGACATGTGTCTCCTAACAGGGTCTCTTTGAGTGGATGAAGTCAGCAGAACTGAGGTCAACTGAGGAGTTCACAGTAGGAGCTGACCTGGAGTCAGTCAAGGAGCAGCTGTGTGAACTGAAGGTGGGACAACAACCCACTGCCCTTCTGTCTGCCCTATTTATGTATACACACTATTATAGGCTCTTTTGTTATTTCATACATGAACACTGTTGAGATCCACTGTTTCAGTCTTCATCTATTGCCCATCACATTGTTTTAGATGAACTGCAGTAAAAATAAACCTTCATGCTTGTTGCTGCATTGCAGGAGTTTAAGCGGGAGGTATACCAGAAGAAGATCGAGATGGAGAGTCTGAACCATCGTTTCGTGTGCCGCCTGGCGCCTGGCTCGGAACGCACAGGGTCCGTCTCCCCGCTCTGCGATTTCCGTCAGCGCTGGGAGACCCTGGAGGCTGAGACTGCCAGCAGACAGGTGAGGCATGTTGGGGTATAATCTGAGACGTCAAGTGGGGCATGTTGGGGTATAATCTGAGACGTCAAGTGGGGCATGTTGGGTTATAATCTGAGACGTCAGGTGGGGCATGTTGGGGTATAATCTGAGATATCAGGTGGGGCATGTTAATTACCAGCCCCACCAGATAGTAACTCTAATGCCTCTTCCATTCTGGCCAATAACGTCGCAGCACCAGCTGGAGGGCGCCATGCTGGACCTGGGGCAGTTCCAGAACACGCTGGACGAGCTGCACACCTGGCTGTCTGGGACCGCCAGCCAGCTGCAGGCCGCACAACCAATCAGCATTGACCTGCAGGCCTGTGAGATCGACCTGGCCAAGCACAAGGTGAGCGGGGCCATGCATTGTGGGCGGGACAATATGTAATGGTGCAGAGCCAGGTGCAGCGTAAAGCAGATGTGGACCTTTGGACAACCAGTAAGACTGCTGACTAATGAGCAGCTGGAGTTACGCACCTCACGTCCTGTACAGCGCCATGAATCAGCTCCCCCCGCCACACGCATCGTTAACGAAGACGGCTGCGGTGGGTCGATGCACACCTAGTTTATGGATTATCACTTAGATTAGTAACATTTCTGAAATCAGACAAGAAGAAGGAAGAAGAGAATACATGTATAAATAATGTATAATTTATACAGAATGCTGAACCACTGGACACTTTATAACCTGAGCACCTTTGACCTTTGACCTCCACGCTTCCCTGCCAGGTGCTGCGTAACGACGTCATGTCCCGCGTGCGCACAGTGGAGGCCCTGAACCGGGCGGGCCGGGCGCTGCTGGAGACCGGGCCCCAGGCGGGGCCCCGGGGCCTGGCTGCACGCCTGGATGAGCTCAACCACAGCTGGGAGGCCGTCCGCTGTGAGACGGAGCGCAGACAGCTGCAGATAGAGAACTGCCTCAGTCAGGTGGGCCGCACTTACATGGTGTCTCCTGTAGGGGGAGCATAATGCTATTACATGGTGTCTCCTCTAGGAGGAGCATGATGCTAGTACATGTCTCATGTAGGGGTAGCATGATGCTATTACATGGTGTCTCCTGTAGGGGGAGCATGATCACTGAGCATGTTAAACTAGGTTTTAAAAGATTGATGTTCCCTGTGTTAGGACTCACCCTGGTGGTGATTGGCTGGATGTGGACAGGATTGTTTGGTGAAACAATAGGCAGCTACTTGGTCTTGCAGGCTCCAGCCTTATTGTTCTGCGTTGCCGTTGGCCACAGGTGCAAGACGTCACCATGGAGATCCAGGAGTTGCTGCATTGGCTGGAGATGACGGAGCTGAGGCTGGTCTCCAGCAGGGCAGTGTCGGGCCTGCCGGACGCTGCCAGCGAGAGGCTCAGTGCCCACCTGGTGAGCACACCTGTGGCTCCATTAGTGACATCACAATATCACCTGTCAGTCAACATCTGTCAACATAAAGTGTGCTGCAGACACAGTCAGTGCCTGCAGGTTGATAAAACCATGAAACATTATCCTGCAGATGAAAATAATATACTTTATAGTCCAAGAGTCAGGTCCAGACACTCAGGTAGGTGTTCCATATGATGACCATTATTTAACATGGCTACTATTAATGACTATCAAAGTGGCTTGCTCCTTCTTCAGGGTGTCATCAAAGCATTTACAGTGTTGCTTCTCCGACAGGGACCTGACAACCAGAGTTCCCATCAAGCTGTTGACTCTTCCCTGCTCTTGCCTCCCTGTGGCCACAGGAGCTGTGCCAGGAGATGGAGTCCAAGCTGCACCCCTACACGGACGTGAAGAATGCCGTGGTCAGGATGCTGGAGCGCAGCGACGTGGCCCGGGGCTCCAGCACCGAGCACAGCCTGGGCATCCTGGACCAGAGGTGGGCCTCGGTGTACAGCCAGGTCCAAGAACGCAAGGTACCCCCGGGAAGATGACTTAGCTTTCCAGCTAGACGCTAGATGATACCTAAGGAGGTTTGTCACGTTTCTAGATGCCAGACCCTTGCTGCTGCATTAATAGCTAATCTACAACTGACCGGGAGCCAACGAAGAGCATTACAATTGGCTCGTACCTGCAGCAGTGTCAGCGGGCTGGAGGC
This sequence comes from Typhlichthys subterraneus, assembly GCA_027564835.1. Taxonomy (NCBI): domain Eukaryota; kingdom Metazoa; phylum Chordata; class Actinopteri; order Percopsiformes; family Amblyopsidae; genus Typhlichthys; species Typhlichthys subterraneus. The sequence continues at coordinate 8,369 of JAODUH010059764.1, read as the reverse complement.
AAGCTAGCCTACACCTTGCTGCTTTATGCTCTGAGATGATCTCCTGTCTTTAACGTGGGCCTAAATGGACCTGTAAAGTGTATCACTGATTAAAGGCCCGGTGATGCAAATGATTCAGCAGGGTTTTATATTTATCAAATGTCGCACTGCAAGGTCCAGCAGCACAGGAAACTGTTTTTCTAAGCCAGTTGCTAAAAACAAAACATTCCTGGCTCTTCATAAGTGAGTCAAAAACCCTGGCAGAAAGGTTTTTCGTTCATAAAAGCCGCTTGATTATGTTCCACATCTTTCTCACTAACCTTTGTAGAACCGAAGTCGGTTTCTAGTTATTATTGGTTAATATTTGTATTTGTATTATTAATTGTTTTCTATTAAATGAATGGCAAAACAATTTAATCAAAGTAAATAAAAGTCAAACTTCAGTCAATTAGTCACTCTATTAATCAAGTCATCTGAACAGTGACTGGGTTAGGATTAGTTATAAATGCCATGGTTCCGTCTGTGCAGGCAAAGCTTAGCGAAGGCCTGAGCCTGGCCAAAGAGTTCCATGGTAACGTCCAGGACCTCCTAGCCAAGATGAGCAGGTGTCAGGAGTCGCTCGGTACCCTCCCCAGCCCGAGCTTCATGATGGACGTTGTCATCACCCAGCTGCAGGACCACAGGGTAGGTACATGGACCCTGGGCTCTATCATGGTAGGTACATGGGCCCTGGGCTCTAAAAATGTAGGTATAGGTAGCCACGGCTCTATCAGAGTAGGTATATGTACCCAGGGCTCTATCAGGGTAGGTACATGGACACTGGGCTTTATCGGGGTAGGTATATGTACCCAGGGCTCTAAAATGATAAGTATAGGTACCCAGGGCTCTAACAATGTAGGTATATGTACTCTGGGCCCTAACAGGGTAGGTATATGTACCCAGGGCTCTTACCAGCTACAATAGTGGAATCAGATTACAGGTGTTTTTTTTAATTTTGTATTCGATGATTACTTATAGGATTACTTTAAAAGGTAAGAGGGAAGAAGAAAAACTCTTCTGCACCAGGTGGTTACAGGCGGTCCTGTGCACCTCTGGGGCATGTTATGCTAGCAACGCTTCTGCACCACATAAGCGCTAGATAGCCATGCGCTGTAACCACCCGGCCTTCCCTTCCCCAGACCCTGCTAGGTGAGGTGGGCGGCTACGGGGAGCGTGGGGCAACTCTGGAGGCCGCCGGCAGTCGGCTGACCGAGCTCTGCAGAAAGGAAGACTGCGAGGTGGTCCAGAGCCTCCTGCTGGCCGTGAGGGAGCACTACCGAATGCTGCAGCAGGGCGTGGCAGAGCGGGGTAGGCTGCTGGAGGATGTCAGGAAGAACGCCAAGCAGGTGTGTGTTGCACTGGCTCAGCTATGCCAGTAGGTGTCACCTCATCCACTTGAAGCAGCTCCACACCTCAGAGGGGACAGCCCAGAGGATCTTATGGCAACACACTATTTATTTGTTGTCATCGCAGAGTAGAGGCCTTCCAACGTGCACACTGAAGTGTTACCAAGGTTACGCCTGCTTGCTCCCTGTTTACACCCCCAAATGTCTGCCCTCAACTCTATAGCCTAGCCTATAGCCTTTAGCCTCAAAATGGCCCCTGCTTTTCCACATTTCATTGCAGCGCTGACCTAACAATGCAGGGTTGCAGTTTTGAAGAGAAAAAATAAAAGTAATATAGTAACTGAAATATTTTCTGCAATTCTCAGTTTAAAGAATCATGGCGCCTCCTTGTGGAGTGGATTACTGAAGTGGAGCAAATGCTAGACACCCACAGAGACGTCGCTGTGACCCATGAGGACATCAAGCAGCAGATGATGGAGCAGAAGGTACTGCTCTCATGCGGTGAGACGGTCTCATGCGGTGAGACGGTCTCGTGTTACTCAGATTACAGTACTAAAAGAATTAACTGTGGAAGGTTCAGGTTGTTGGGCAGAAGGTTCCAAGCAGAGGGTGCAGCATACTTACTTGTTCTGTGATCAGGAGCTCCAGAAGCTCCTGCAGTCCAAGAGGTTGATGTACGAGGCCACAGTGAGGGTTGGCCGCAGCCTACACGACCGGGCGCAGACCGCTCAGGACCGGCAACACCTGGAGAACCTCCTGGCTGAGCTCAGGGACTCTTGGGACACCATCAGCGGGAAGTCTGTGGAAAGGTGAGGACTGCCGTTAGCATTCACAGCAGCTAGCATAGCTGCTATCTGATGTCTGCGTAGAGATGAGGAAGTCCCGTTAACAACACAAATGTTAGTTTTGAAAAAAAAAAAAAATGTGCCAATGTTAAGCCAATACTGAGTGTTGACCCCTGACCCTTGGTGTTGACCCCTGATCCCTGACCTTTGGGAATGTCCTTTATCCACCAGGCAGCACAAACTAGAGGAGGCGCTGTTGTTCTCAGGCAGGTTCACAGACGCCCTACAAGCCCTGAGCGACTGGCTGTACAGAGCTGAGCCTCAGCTGGCCGAGGACCTTCCTGTAGGGGGTGACAGAGAGCTGGTCAGCAACCTCGTTGACAAGCACAAGGTGTGTGTGTGTGTGTGTGTGTGTGTTGCGGTGTAAGGTTTCCCTTTCCTGTTTCGTACGTGTGTAAATCATGCTGTAACACCCTGCAAGCATGCTAGATGTTGATGTTTCTTCACCTACTCACCTTTATTCACCTATTACTTTACCTTTAAAGGAAAGGTCAGCGATTGTAAGCTAATACACGTTTCCAAAAATTCAGAGAATATCTCCTCATGGTCCACTAGCTGCTGAACTGTGTGCTTGCTGAATACATAATCTGGTGTTCCTACCCAGCCCTGGCTCTGTAAATGAGAACACAACCAATGTGTTGCAGACCCCACCACACAACACTATCCCAGCCTCGGCAAAGCCTTTCCAATGTGTGGGGGCGGAGCTTCAGAGGAAGCACCCTATCACATTGAAGGGGGCAGAGCTTCTGAGGGAGCACCCTATGGCATTGAAAGAAAAGGTGTTTTCATCGAGTTCAGACACAACAAGCAATCTCCAGAAAGACTGACTCCACCTGTGGTGACGTGCCAAGTGTTAAAGGGCAGCAACCTTAACCCTTCATGACCATGTCTGTTCCCAGGTGTTCCAGAAGGAGCTGGGGAGACGTGCAGGGTGCATTAGGACCCTGAGGCGTTCGGTCAGAGACCTGACCAGGAGCAGCACGGCTGATGCTCATTGGCTGCAGCAGGAGATGGACGAGCTGGAGGCACGCTGGGAGGCGGTCTGCGAGCTGTCCGTCACCAGACAGGCCCGCCTCCAGGCCTCGCTGCAGCAGGTAACATTGTCAACAAACAACAACCAACCACACAGGTGGCTTCACTGATGAAACAGCTTCCATATGTGTCATCAGTCCTATTGTATTCACACATGCAGTGTAACTATAGTCAGGTAGTCTAGTGGTGTGGTTGTTCCACTCCCAGCTTAAAGGTCATGGGTTTGAGCCCTGGAGTGTCCTATATAAGTGTCCTTGAGCAAGTATTTGCTAAGCTACATGATTTATTACAGTATAACTTCAAAACAGATTTAAGTGAAGAACGTCTTTGCAATAGTTCCAACTGTCACCTCTTCTCTCTCACCAGGCTGAAAGGTTTGATGTCCTCGTCCATGCCTTCATGGAGCACCTCTCTGAAGTAGAGCGTGTCTTAAAGTACGTCGTCATTCCTGAGGATCGGAAGAGCTTGCTCGCCCTCTACAGGGAACACGAGGTCAGTAAACTGACTGAATGCATCAGGCTAGCTGCTAGTTGCTAGCTGCTAGCTGTCAGAATGCATCAGACGCTGCTAGCTGTCAGAATGCATTCGACTAGCTGCTATCTGCTAACTGCTAGCTGTCAGAATGCACCAGACTAGCTGCTAGCTGCTAGCTTTCAGAATGCAACAGACGCTGCTAGCTGCTAGCTGTCAGAATGCATCAGACGCTGCTAGCTGTCAGAATGCATTCGACTAGCTGCTATCTGCTAACTGCTAGCTGTCAGAATGCATTCGACTAGCTGCTATCTGCTAACTGCTAGCTGTCAGAATGCACCAGACTAGCTGCTAGCTG
>JAODUH010059753.1:0-11074 GCA_027564835.1 Typhlichthys subterraneus | reverse complement strand
CACACACACACAGACAGACGCACACGCGCACAGTCGCACACGCACAGACGCACAAACACACACATGCGCACACACACGCACGCACGCACACACTATACACCAATCTGAGTATGAACTTGTGTGGGTGTCTAGACGGCATAACCCCCGTGGACGGCTCAGTCAGCCCTGACTTCTACAGCGATATGCCGCCGCAGAACGGAGACTCCCACCACCGAGGGTGAGCTGGTCCCGCCCACATATAGCCACGCCCACCTGCAGGTCCACACACACGTGTCTCACACTCGTCTGGTTTTATTTTTGAAATGTTTTCGTCTCCAGGGACGACTGTGGCGACGACGCGTTCGACCAGACCAGCTCGTCTCCCGGGCGACCGGCCACGGCGTACGGCTTCAGGCCCGACGAGCCGCCGTACTATCAGTACTCGTAACGCAGCGCACGTGCATGCGAACGCACACACGCACGCCCTCACTTGCCCTCACGCACACGCACGCTCAGCCTGCTGGCCAGACGGCGGTCTGAGCGCTGCTGCATTCTTCCCCGCTGGCGGCACGGAGGGGTGAAGTTTGCCATCCGCAAGCTAATGGCCCGTGTGCTAGCATTCTAGCCTGCTAGCCTGCCTGTTAACGTGCTAGCCTGCTAGCATTCTAGCCTACTAGCCTGCCTGTTAATGTTCTAGTCTGCTAGCATGCTAGCCTGCTAGCGTGCCTGCTAGCGTTCTAGCCTGCCTGTTAACGTTCTAGCCTGCTAGCGTTCTAGCCGGCGAGCGTGCTAGCCTGCTAGCGTGCCTGTTAGCATTCTAGCTGGCTAGCGTGCCTGTCTATGTTTAGGCTAGATGTGTTCACATTGACGAGACTTGAGTTCACATTTATAGTTAGCTGAGAGAGCTGAAGTACGTAATTTAGTGTTACAGATCTGTATTCACATGGCACTCAAACTTTGATGTTGTTTTCTGTTAGAATCCACTGTAATGTGTAATAGTGTTATTAGCAGGGCACATAACCACTAGTGCTAATGTTACAAAATATCAGTTTTCGTTTTCTGGATAAAACAACAGAAAAAGTGTTCACGCGCATCTCACTCTGGAAGTGTCCCTGTAATCCCATAATACACTGCTAACATTAGTATTTATTATTATTATTATTAATAATATGAATATGTATACTATTATTATTGTCATGCTGATATTAGAAAGGGGCAGCAAAATGAAATAAAAAAATGTAATGAGAAGTCGTAAAGTAAATAAATGTTACAATATTAAAAGGTCTGCATGTAGGAATCTCATTTGAAAGCCATTTCAGTTCATATTTTTCACATGAGCTGGGACGACAACATTATGGCGTCATTTAGCAGATACTACTTTAAAGAGGCTCAGTCAGTTTTCTGTGTTTATGTCCAGTACTAAAATAATGGCTGGTGTCAAACTGCAACAGTATTTAATCATTTCTTTCAGCAAAATAATGATTACATTGTTTTTTGTTTGTTTACTTTGAGAGCTGTTAGTAAAGCAAGGCCAGATCACTCAATGAATTAATCAATTTGTCAATAAAATGTTTCTCATGATTGTGACTGAAACATATATAATCTGAAAGTAATATTTCAATATTATTAATATTATATTTAGATTATATTATTTAAATGTATCTTAAATGCGCTCTACCTTTTCCTCAGTTGGGAAAGATGGTGTGAATTACTTGTGATGTGGGCAGTGACTTGATGACTGTCAGCAAAACATTGTTAATCGCATTCAACAAACATGCACCAGAGGTCAACAATTAAATGGGATTTGCAGTGAGAGTTTAGGGTTGTTAAGGGTTAATGTTGTTAGGGTTGTTAAGGGTTAATGTTGTTAGGGTTGTTTAGGGTTAATGTTGTTAGGGTTATCTGTTTAATGGTGCTTTTTGGATGGACTGAAATGTATTGGAGAAAAATCCACATCGGGCAAAGTTTGTTTGTTCCAATGACAAACAGTGAACCATTGGTAACGTTTACTAGTTATGTTATGTACAGTATTGTTGTTTTTATTACTTTTTCTATATTTTGATGTCATATTTATTTAACTTCTTATTTCACAACTCTTTTTGACCATTTGTCATCATTTTACACTCAAATCACAATGCTTAAAATGAAATCTCATTTATTTAATAAAAGTTAAGAAAAAAAACTACACTTTATTTTCACTCTTCAGCCATTTATGAATGTGTTTTTGTGCACATGCATAATCAACATTAGAAATCTCTAATATAAATATTAAAGGTAATGCGACAGATTTGAGCGAAAGTTGTAAAAATTATTTATTAAATTGGTCAACTATATAGTCTCAAATCCAAATCATCATAGTCTCAACGTTTCAATTCACATGCTTCTTTCTTTATTGGAAGGCCTGTATATTTATCAAGGAATACTTGTTTCTTGAACTTTCACCCTTCCTACCGACAAACCGCTTTGATGCAAATTATAAATGCTGCCTTACAAAAATGTCATTGAATAAAAAAGTCAAGCTCATAATTAACAAACCAACAAGAATTTAATAAAGTGACCAAAGTGAAAATTTGTAATATTTATGTCTAATCAACATAATTGTTATTCACGTAAAAATGTTTTAACCCCATTTTAATCAAATAAGTTTCATAACCTCCACCCCTGATGTCCCATAAGACAGTTTGTGACTTTTTTCTGTGAGTATACATGGGGGGACAGGGTTGCTATGGTTCCTACCTGGGGGGGTGGACTACAGATGTGGTTGCTATGGTTACTGGGGTGGGTGGACTACAGGTGTAGTTGCTATGGATGCTTGGGGGGCAAACTACAGGTGTGGTTACTGGGGGGGTTGACTAGCACCTCCACCTCAATGACCTCACTCACAAGTCCTCTAATGATGCTTATGCTATCAATTGGCTCTTCGTCTTCATCATCGTCGTCCTCTGCTGGTGCACCTTGGTCTCCATGGTGATTTATCTCCTCTCCATTGAACTCTGTAGCCTCAGGCTTTCCACCACTTCCTCCTCTAGGATGTTCTTCTGTAGGATGTTCTTCTGTAGGATGTTCCCCTGTAGAACGTTCCCCAGTAGGATGTTCCTCAGTAGAACGTTCCCCTGTAGGATGTTCCTCAGTACGATGTTCTCCAGTAGGACGTTCCTCAGTAGGACGTTCCTCAGTAGTATGTTCCCCTGTAGGTTTTTCCTCAGTAAGATGTTCCCCAGTAGGATGTTCCCCTGTAGGATGTTCCTCAGTAGGACGTTCCCCAGTAGGACGTTCCCCAGTAGGACGTTCCCCAGTAGGATGTTCCTCTGTAGGATGTTCCTCGGTAAGATGTTCCCCAGTAGGATGTTCCTCAGTAAGCTGTTCCTCTGTAGGTTGTTCCCCTGTAAGTTGTTCCCCTGTAGGTTGTTCCTCAGTAAGATGTTCCCCAGTAAGATGTTCCTCAGTAAGATGTTCCTCTGTAGGTTGTTCCCCTGTAAGATGTTCCCCAGTAGGATGTTCCTCAGTAAGATGTTCCTCAGTAAGATGTTCCCCAGTAGGATGTTCCCCAGTAGGATGTTCCTGTGTAGGTTGTTCCCCTGTAGGTTGTTCTTGAGTAAGATGTTCCCCAGTAGGATGTTCCTCAGTAAGATGTTCCTCAGTAAGATGTTCCTCTGTAGGTTGTTCCCCTGTAAGATGTTCCTCTGTAGGATGTTCCTCAGTAAGATGTTCCCCAGTAGGTTGTTCCTCTGTAGGTTGATCCTCCGTAAGGCTCTCTTCCTCGTTGGCCGCTACGGCGGTGTTCTCCGTCCCTCCTCCTCCTCTTTCGGCCTCTTCTTTGTCTGTAAGCACGCTCCCCCCCACCACCTCCTCCCCAGCTCTGCCTCCCCCTTCCTCTCTCTCAACTTCCCCACCCGACCTCCAGCCCGTCAGGTAAACGGCCCTGTCGGTGACCCGCTGTGGCGCCGCCTGGCCTCCGGAGGGCGACGTGGAGTCATAGGCGACCGCAGCACTCAGGCTGGCCAGGTTGGGCGGGTGGGTGGAGTGAGGAACAGCTATGGGGGGAACATCTGCGGGGGGAACAGCTGCAGGGACTTCTATGGGAGGAACAGCAGCCGGTGTCGTGGGAGAAGTAGCAGGTGGTTCATCCTGGATGGAAATGGCAGGGCAGGTGGGTGTGTCACCACCAGGACAGGTGGGTGTGTCACCACCAGGGCTGGGATTTGGGGACACAGAGTTGAGGACCGCCTGCGGGACCGGCGTCGGGCTCAGAGGTCCGTCTGCGGTCACGGCAGCGGTCGGAGGTCGAAGGTCGGCGTCGTGTTGCACCGACAGGGAGTGGGGCGCAACATTCGGGTCGCCCGCCTCCAGCGACACGGAGATGACGGGAAGTGACAGCGCTGGGTCGAGGTCACCGTCTTCTTCTAGGCGCTCTGCACTCCGCTGAATGTTATCTTCACCCAGACAGGGCAAACTCTTATTTTGAAGGGGCAGAGGGTCGGAGGCGACGGGCACCGCTGGGCTGCTGGAGGAGGAGGAGAGAGGAGGGGTCGTACCCAACAGACTGTACTGGCTGACGGACAGGTCTGCACTGTCCAATTGGAGGTAGTTGCTCTTCTCATTGGCCGCCTCGTCAACCACTGAGAGAGAGAGAGAACACACAGATGCATAGATATGTGATGTATTCTTCCTTCATATATACTATAAAATATTGGTCTGTTTCACCCATAAATGCACTAATTATATCAGTGACTATCCGTCACAGGTTTGATAACTACATTAACAGCATTCAGCAGGCACGTACGTATGACCCATTCCTCTCTTTATTTGACATGTATGATTGTAGACCAGCACGAATATCGGAACACATCGGTGTTTACCCTTTTCTATTTCCTTGCTTAGGATGTCCCTCAGTATGTCGTCGTAGACGTTACGAACCAGGATGAAACTGCTGTAGTCTGCGAAGATGTACTGGTCAAACTGCTGGAGCTCCTGGAAGAGAGACAGGAAAATACCAATACTGTACTTTTATACAATTCTACTAATATTGCTATACTTCCCTACAAACAGTGCTTGAATATCCCATTGATATTGTAGGTATCGATAAGGTAAGTGCAAACCTTACAAGAAATATGCCAACAGCAAAATCTATCAACACAATTAACTGAGAATTAAATGTCCCCTTTGCAGGATCAAATGTGTCTCTCATAGCAACTAAATCCCCATGCAGAGGTAGTGTTGCTAACAAGTTTAATCTGGTAGCCTGGCTACGCCCCAGTAATTGTTCTCAGATCAATTTTTGCTGAGATTAGTGGCAACCCTGTTGTCTTTAGCATCCACCCTGCTGGCGGACCAATCAGGGTGGGTTAGTGTGATGAATGGTGGCGGCAATATGAAGCGTTCAAAACAGTGGTAGCAATGCCGATTGGTTAAAGGCTGTCCAATAGTTAAAATGTTGCCCAGAGGTCTACGCCCAGTAGGAGGCAACGACTGAACACTTCCCAATGGAGCGTGTCCAGACCATGTTCACCAGGTGCATTGTGGGTACGGTGACACCAGGTTAAAGGCCCATTTATGTTTCGGCGTCACCTACGGATAGGGCGTAACATAAGTGTAGGTACGGCGTAGGCTGACGTCAGTGTTCATTTCGTTGATGAAAATATGACAAAATATTTAATCAACGACCCTTTTTCCATCACTAAAACGAGACGTTAACGAGACGAATATAGATCACTGATAATAAACGTTAAACGTTAGTGGTATCATTTAAATATAAAAACTCTGCCTGCATATAGGCTATCGTTTACCGTACCGTAGATTTACCGTTAATAGATTCACTGGAAATACATATTTTACATTAGTTCCGACCAAGTGATTTGATTGGACGAGAGGCATTCCAGGAGTGCCAATATTTCAGTCTAATGCACTGGGACATTTAACTATGCATGTATCAATCCACTTTAACAGTGATTTTACTTCATTGGCTGCATGATAAATGTAAACGATACAAACGCGTTTGTAACGATACACGATACAAACGCACTCCCTCTCGTGTGTTATTTGCTTATTTCAAAACGTTTGCAGTCAATTTGTGTTCTCATTTAGGCGCATAAGCAAGACTGTCAAATCGCTTCGCATCAATCACATGTGCGGTCAACATGCACAGGTCCGCACAGCCGACAGACCAGCACAGAAGTATTTAATATGATGAAGCTACACCGTAGCCGACGCCGGAGGCTTAAATGGGCCCTGACTCTCTGGTGGAGAGGTGACCTACAGAGCTCCATGTGTCGTCCACGTCCCTGGTCAGGGCAGGCAGTGTGATCTCCAGCAGGGCGTCCCGGTAAAGCCTCTTCAGCACCACTCGGCTGTCGTGTTCCAGCTGCTGCTCACACACGCGCACGCACACACACACAGAGAGGATGACGACAACATCAAAAACACCACAGCAACACAACAACTAAAACTAAGTTAAAGGTGGAGTCAGCTATCCTGCAGAAAGCTTTTCGATACTGGATATTTGCACGCAGGCCTGGCAGGTAGCGGACCATGAAGGTAAAGGTGCTTTTATATGTTGCAAAATGCATGCTCTGCATTTATCCCGTCCCTCAAGAGAGCAGTGGGCAGCCACTGTGCAACTCCAGATAGGAGCCAGTGTCACTGGTCACATGACACTAGCTGGAGGGTGACCCTACATTTTTAGATAGTGGGAGAAACCAGAGCAAACCCACGCAGACAATGGGAGAACATGCAAACTCCACACAGAAAGGCCGGGACGACCAGGAATCAAACCCGGGACCTTCTTGCTGTGAGGCCACAGGGCTATCCGATGGGCCACCGTGTTCCATTAAGTTGATATCCACTGACTTTGACCGTGTATGATCATGCACACCACCTTTAATGCTAATTTTATGGTATGTGAGATAACAATTGATATACCACGAGCTAACATCAAGAGAATAATGCATGTTAAAGTATTTACACAACGTTGGTAATGAACATTTATACCAAAGGTGTCATGGGTTGCATACCTTAAGGACTCTCGTTTTGGCTCTCTCCATGACAACAGTGACTTGGGATGATTGATGTTTGGCTGACGCCTGGAGGAACAACTCCAAGGTGTAGACGGCACTATCCAACAGCTGGAATACAAACAGGACCCTCTTATTCAGCCATAACCTCTACATTATCTGTTTTGTGACATCGTATTATTCTATTAATATAGAGATACAAACAGGAACCTCTTATTCAACCATAACCTCTACATTATCTGTTTTGTGACATCGTATTATTCTATTAATATAGAGATACAAACAGGAACCTCTTATTCAACCATAACCTCTACATTATCTGTTTTGTGACATCACATTATTCTATTAATATGAGATACAAACAGGAACCTCTTATTCAACCATAACCTCTACATTATCCACACATCTGTTTTGTGACATCACATTATTCTATTATTCTTTTAGTACGAGGGAGTCTTGTTAATGAACTAAACTTCCTCCACCAGATTAGCATGGTGCTAAACCATGGTTCTGACATAGCAACAAACGATTAGGTTTTCATTCCTCTTCTTTCATCTGATTCTTTTAACAATTTTAACGTATGTCATTTCAGTATCATGCTATGTATCTTTATTGTATTCTTTTATGTTTTAATTTTTCCTTAAATTCATTTTTTTAATCTGATTCCTTTAACCATTTTTATTAATGTGGTTGCTTTGTATTTCTGCATTTGTTTATGGGAAGCAAAACTATTCCCTCTCTGTAAAACACTTTGAACTGCAATTCTGTATGAAAAGTAGCATGTAAGTAAAGATTATTATTATTATTATGATGACGTATCATCATAGAAGCTAAAATAGCCTAAAGTATCAATTAGGAAGGAAACGTCTCTCTCCCCACCCCCGTGTTTGACAACTTAACTGCTATTGTTGCTAACCAACAAACTACCATATTCCATATGACCGAGCTGTGTAATTGACCGATCACAAGCCCCGCCCCTTTTCGCCCTCTCCTTCAGAAAAAAGTTTGGAACCCGACAGAAACTCTGTCAACTGTCGGTTTTCCTGTTATAGTCTACTATGCTGTTTTGTCCAGTTAGTTAGAGGAACTAAGGCGGGCGGAGCTTAGTATTGGTTCATTATTGTGTCTGGACCAGAATAGTCGATAAGAAATACCTGCTCCATCTCCATGTGTACAGTGTGGACCAGGCGCTGAGTGTTGGTGAATCTGAATCGTGGTTTAAGGTCTTGCAGTTTGTCCCTCAGTCCGTCCACCAGCTGGTAGCAGTCCTCCAGACTGGTGGATCGCAGAGTAGCGAGGGCCTGAGGAATTAACAGATTAGGGATACACTGATATATCGGCCGCACATCAGCTGATGCTTTCCTTGTTGACTGCAGTGGCATATTGGCTAATAAGATGACATTCGCCCGGCAGTGGCCGATGTTAAAATGTGTGTATTGCATCAACTTCGCCCTGGCTAAGTGCTAAATTGGAGAAGATATAAGAGGTGGTGCTATGATAACACCCATAACAGACACTGGCTGGAGGGCAATGGGTGAGAGAGGATATGATTTAAGAGAGAGGTTCCAAGGGACGGCACTTCCGCACTCGATTTGTGGAAGAAGGGGGGCTTTTCCCCCTTTACGCAGGCCAGACCGACCCCGCGTTCCATGCAAGTCAATGGGAAGGCCCATGGATATCACCAGACTATTGCCTATAATTTATCTCTGGGGGTGTTAATGTGTATATTGAGTATATTACATTAATTATCAAGTACCTACGATCAATCTGAGGCCACAACGGTATTTCAGCAGTAAACTGTTTGAGGCAGCCCCTCCCCCTCACCTCCTGTAGCCCCTCCCCCTCCAGCCGCCCCTCCAGCGCCCCCTGGACCCTCTGGACGGCAGCCTGGGCGTGCTCTTCCAGAACCTGCAGGATGGAGCGCAGGCAGGGGACCACGCTGTCGCCGCACCGCGTCTCCACGGCAACGCTGACGCAGGCTGCAGGGGATGACACACACACACACACACACACACACACACACACACACACACACACACACACCAGAGGTAGGGCTGGGCAATATGGACCAAAAATAATATCCCGATATATTTAGGTTGAATACAGATACACAATATATATCGGTGTTTTCTATAAAGTGGGCTAAATCCTTCAGGCATAGAGAAAAAACTGGAAACCCGATGGAAATGTGACTTTTTTTACTTTTAGTGACATTAGTTGACACGTGAGCTTTCTCTGCTGTCTCCGCACCTTTGACACACTGAACGCACTAAGTGCAGGCATGGAGGGAGAGAGACCAACAAATCGAAAATGTCATGAATAAATGCATAATATAACTATATCTATATAAATGAGATTGTCTAATTTTATATCTCTTTTGAAAAAATTTCGATATACCAATATATACCGATATATACCGATATATCGCCCAACCCTAACCAGAGGTGCTTTAAATGTGCTGTAACATGCGATGTGTTAAACATGAATACAGCAGCAAACAACCTTTTTCCATGTAAAGATATAGTGGTGTAATGGTGTCCTGGGCAGAGGATGACATCATCACACTGCCTCTGTGTGTGTGAGCAGAGGATGACATCATCACACTTCCTCTGTGTGTGTGTGAGAAGAGGATGACATCATCACACTTCCTCTGTGTGTGTGAGCAGAGGATGACATCATCACACTTCCTCTGTGTGCGTGAGCAGAGGATGACATCACACTCTTCCTCTGTGTGTGAGCAGAGGATGACATCACACTCTTCCTCTGTGTGTGTGTGAGCAGAGGATGACATCACACTCTTCCTCTGTGTGTGTGTGTGTTGTGATATTAAACAAGCTCCTCTGTGTTGTTTCCATTGCGGCGTGCATGTTAGCGCTGCGCGTACATGTGTATGTGCGTGTGCGCCATCTCACGGCCCAACACAATATACAAGGAACTTGTTTGTACCACACACTGATTTTCCTCCCACTTTTGTCATGCCACCACTAGAGGGCGATGTGGTGCAGCTACTGTAATACCAACCACTGCAACCAGAGATTCGGAGTGTTTCACCTAATGCTTATTTCTTCAACGTGTGAATGTGTCACAGTGTCATTTCTCAAGCTACATGTGCGCTATGGGTTAAAAGGTAACCCACACACTTTATACAGAGGGAAGATAATTGAACAGAGGGGTTCCAACAAACGACACTTCCGCCTTACATTATTGGAAGAGGGGGGGGGCGACATTTCACCCTTTATTCAGACCAGACCGACCCCACGTTTCACGCAAGTCAATGGGGCGGTCCATGGATTTCACCATAATAATCCCCATTCATTCTTTCTGGGGCGTTAATGTGTATTTTGAGTATATAACATTAATTCCCAAGTACCTACGATGAATCTGAGGCCTCAATGTTATTTCTGCAGCAAACTGTTTTGAGGTAAATTAAATTTGTTCCAGGCCATGCATGGTAGATGTCGCTGCCCGGGCGCTGCCTGTCAGCCTCCACAGCTAAATGCCGTTGGTGACACGCCCACTCATGAGACCAGATGCGTTCCATCTGTGTGTGCATTGAAATGCACTTTGAATCACTATAACATATCTGCTGTGTACCTCTGAGCTTGTCCTCCAGGAAGCAACGTGAGGCCGCAATCTGGTCAAGGTTGGCTCTGATCGCAGCCTGATTGGCCGACGCAGTCTGGCAACACGCCTCCTTCAGGGCCGCCAGGCCGTCGGTTAGTTGCTGCTGGACCAGACTATAGGACGCCTGCACTGTCTATCACGCACACACACACACACACACACACACACACACACACACACAGAAACAGATACCCACATACACACACACACACATACAGGACAGTAGGTAAAAGCCACTATTCAATATGCTGTTTGAGAACATTGACTGCAATAGAAAATGGAACTATTAGCATGTAAGCTATGTGGGAGGAGTCAGAAGACGTCATGACACTAGAAGATGTCACGCAGTAACATCATATGGAGTCAGATGACATCATGACACTTGATGATGTCAGTAACATCGTATGGAGTCAGATGACGTCATGACACTAGGTGATGTCACACTGTAACATCGTATGGAG